>CAIGRO010109283.1:0-26091 GCA_903798355.1 Fraxinus baroniana | reverse complement strand
TCAATAATGGTAAAAAAAAAAAAAATTCCTTTTAATGGACAATTTTCATGCAAAACAAAGTCAAACGAATGGTATTTGATATGATAATTTTTCTTTTTAAGCAATTGGAGAAAATTCTAGACTCAATGATAGAAAAAAATTATCATTTTCATGGACAATTTTCATAAAAAAAGAAGTCAAACGGAACCAAACTTTCAATATTTTTTAGGTAGACAATCAATCACAGTTAATTACAATTCTTAGTAAAACAATTTCTAGACAATTCAACTCCTTGTAAATATTTTATTTCCACCCATTTTTTACATTTGCAATGAAACGGACCCTAAATCTACAGAAAGGCGTATTACTTATGAATTAAACCCCAATCCTTGTTTACGAGAGAAATATTAAGGGTGTGTTTGAGCCACATTATTTTGGAAGAAAGTATTCTAAAATAGTATATTGATGGAGAATGTGTGGTTAAAAAAAAGGAAAAGTTATTGATGCGATGAAAAATATTGTTTTATTGAAGAATGTGTGAATGAATATGAATAGAAGAATGAAAATGAAAATTTTAATGTGTACCAAATATGCGCTAAATCAAATGAAAACAAGCAAAAGAAATACACATATTTATAATGGTTCAGTTACGTTAATACATACAATTTTTCTCACATCTTTCCACTCTCAAAATTGACTCCCTAAAAAATCCTTTATATATAGTAGTAATATTAGGTTGATTTTTCGAGCTCAAGGATAAGTCATGAACTGTGAAACACGAAAAAGAACACGTATTTGGTTTGATTATGTCTACAGTTGCATTTCTTCACTATAACGAAGATTTATTCGAGATGTCATGATTTGAGTGAGAGGTTATACCACATGTGCATATATATAGGATCGTCCTACTCAAGTATTTATCTACTCAAACCTACAAAACCGTCAAACGAACCTCAAAGAAAGTCCTTACATAATAGGAATATATACCAGGCCAATCCCTTGTCGAGGGAAAAAGTATACACTATGCCTTGGTTTGGTATTCATTTCATTTTACTGAAATTCAACATTTCAAAAACTTAGTGGTTGATAAGTGGTATTACTTGAAGATCCTGCGTAATATGTAGTTAAAATTAATATTCGATTTTGAAAAGTAAATTTTAAGAGAAGAAAATGAAACCCAAAAGGATGCTATTATTACATTCCACACAGTCCAACAAGAAATTGGTGCCATTTTTGCTGGTAGAAGTCCAAATATTAATTACAGTCTGATAAATGATAACCGTGGGTTCTTGAACAATAAATTGTATGCAATTGGGATTAGTTCAGGACAAGCCATTCATGTTTTCTGAAGAACTGTAAATTCGATTCTGGGTAGTAATAAATACTACAAAAAGTAGATGGAGGGTTACTTATTGCTCTTGTGACTGAAGAGGAGAAAAGGAGGAATGGAAGGGGAATGGAAGTGATCACATGTTGTGTTGTGTTGTGTTGACAACTAACACTCATACAACTCTAGTTCACAACGTGTATATTTATTTGTTACAAAATCAATGGTTGTTTCGAATAACAATCTTAGAAAATATATTTTCTCCTTCCAAAAGCTTAAAGTAAATTATAATATATGTGGCAGCCTAAATAAATTGATGCATTCAATCAAACATTCAACAATACATAACAAATGTTCAATGAAGTACAAAAGTATTTATTTTCAAAGGCAATAAAGTTTCCTAAATCAACCAAGCAACAATTTTTTCATTGTGTGTGGGAGAGGGAAAACATTTATAACAATTAATTGCAAATGGAAAAAGGGAAAGAATTAAGAGGTGTAAATTATGTGTCTCTCTTGTTTCAGTAAAAGGAAGGAATTGGAAAGTAGATATATAAGTGAAGTAATAAAAAGTGAAAAATCTTATCTTTTGTGTAAATTTTTTGAGAATCGAAAAATCTTGTTCAACACCACCAAGAGCAATAAAATTACAGTAAGAGAATAAATATATAAAAGAACATGCAAGATTTATAAACATTCGCTTCAATGTCAAATTACGTCTTCACTCGTCACTACAATAATTCATTATGATAAAAAGAATTTTACTGGAGTTCTATGTTTTGCTGATTTTCTCTAACCTTTCTCTTTTTAACGATAATTCTGAACCCTAATGATTGATCTCTTTTTAAAAAATTACGATAAAATTGAAATTACAAGTGTGAAATTTCTAAAGTATAATTAATAAAAATTAGGGAATTGGACTTCACACAGAGATAATAATTGGACACCACAATTTAAGAGGTCTTATATCTAGAGCCTATTTCAGCCCCATTAAAAGGTTAAGAATGCATTTTGGACTAATATATTGATGGAGAATGCATGATTAGAAAAAAAGGAAAAATTTTGGATTATGTGAAATATTATTTTATTGAAAAATATGTATTTGAAAAGAAGAGAGTGAAAAATGTATTTTAGAAAAAATGAGAATCAAACAATGGACTAGTGAAATTCAACCTAGAATGGGATTCAATAGGTTGTGTCTATCAATTTAAAAATAATAATAACAACAACTACTGCTGCTGCTACTACCTTTTCAGCAAGTGTAAAAACTACAAGGATTATTGTTTATCAGAATATTCACACATTTATAAGGAGGTAAAATCCACATTGGCGAAACATCGAAATTCAATTGAAAGGGAAGTAATAATCAAAAGTTTTTTGGCTTTTCAAAATTTCTACCCTGAACTAATATTTATTGCCAAAAACATAAAATGAATTACAAGACATAAAAATTCCTATTTTATCTCCAGCATGGCAGGAAAACCTCTAGTCATGATTTTTTACACCGCTGTGATTGAAACTTGGGGGGAAAAAAATTCAAAAATCAGGTGTATACTTTACACCAATTCNCAAAATTTCTACCCTGAACTAATATTTATTGCCAAAAACATAAAATGAATTACAAGACATAAAAATTCCTATTTTATCTCCAGCATGGCAGGAAAACCTCTAGTCATGATTTTTTACACCGCTGTGATTGAAACTTGGGGGGAAAAAAATTCAAAAATCAGGTGTATACATTACACCAATTCACAAATCAGGTTTATAATTTGAAAATTCAAAAATCAGTTTTTTTATTTTTATTTAAATATTTAATTCTAATATAATATAATATAATTAACCCACCCCACCTGCACCACCCCTACCGACGACTATTCCAACCATCACTTTTCTCCGACGATTGTTTCAGCGACTGCTCCGATTTCGACGACTATTCCGGTCACATATTTACTATTTAGTTAGTCACATTATTTTTCAGTCACAGATAATAATTTTTATACGTCACAGTTAATTCGTTGGTCACAGATTTCAAAATAAATTGGTCACAAATCAAAATTTATAGGTCACACAGTCACAAATTTTCAAATTAGTTGGTCACAGATTTTTTCACAGTCAGATTATATAATTTTTAGGTCACAGGTAACAAAATGGTTGGTCACAGATTGTTTTTCAGTCACATGCTGCAACTTTAAGATCGTGGTTTAATACTTGGTCACAGATAACCAAATAATTAGTCACATACACCAAATATTGGGTCATATACTACTGCCGCCAACACTGCCGCCACCGTCGCTTGCGCCTGCGACTGTCGCCAGCACCACAGCATGGCCACCTCCGCACCACCGCCATCACCATCGTCACCACCGTCACCGCCAACACCTCCACTGCCACCGCCACCACAGAACAGGACCTAAATTATCTAGATCTCCAATCATCCACAGCTACCTAAACCACCTAGATTGCAACCACATCCAATGTTAACATTGTTTGTGATTGTCATATCCATCATCTCCATCACCAGATCCACCAACAAAAATCATCTCAAAATCTAACACCAAAACCACTGCCACCTCCACAGTCAAAGACAACACAACCAACTATCGCCGTCAACCACATTAACATCGCCGTCAACTACCACACCATCATCATCATCGTGGACCACCACTTCACCGCCGTCAAAGTAAACACCTGATTTTGTTTCCTTACCAATTGCAGTGCCACTAACAGTTCCCCGCTCCATATCCTCGCCGGAGACTTGAGTTGTGATTTTCGTGACGGTTTGCGAAACCCTACACTCCCGCGCAACAAAAACTAACATCCCCGCAGCGAATGGACCGAAGCGAACCGCACCCACACACACATCTACTAGATCTACCTCCGCACGCACTCACACATACCTAATCGTACGATCGCCGCCGCAAGCACACCCACATCCAAACAGTCATTGCGCCATCGACGCCGCACCACTAAAAAAAGGGACAACGACGAAGCAGCGTCAAAGAGGGATTGGGACAATGGATTTTAGGGCTTCTAAGTCCACCTGGTTTGACAGTGTAGAGGCAGACGGTGGTGGCATATGTTTGATAGTGGAGGCGGAGGTTGAGGCGGTAGGCGGAGGTTGGAGAGACAGTGAGAGGCGGCTGTTGGTGGGAGGAGAGGATGGAGAGAAATGGATTGGTTTAGGGTTGGGATAGATTTAGGTTTTGATATATAAAATAAAAAACTTGATTTTTGATTAAATAAACTCCACCTGATTTATGAATTTAGAAATTTAAACCTCTAATTTTTTATAATTTACCTTGAAACTTCAACCCACGATCATGGACCAGAGCAGGGCCCGGCCCGTTTGTGTTCATCACCAATTCGCTTTTCTTGGAAATTCTATTGGGGTTAATTTCACAAACGGTCGCTGAACTTACCTAAAAATTACTAAACGGTCACTAAAGTTAAAATTTGAAAAAACGGTCACTGAAGTTTTATGTGCTTTCACAAACTGTCACTGTAATTTGTTTGACAAATGGTCACTAAAGGACCGTTATAATTTTAATTCAAACTTAAATGACCAAAACATGTGGACATAGAAGCTTGACCAACTCAAGTGCAAATTTCTTGCAATTAAGTGTTACATTTGGAGTAAATTAGATTAAAGTTCTAAATGTGATATTTTAATTCTCATTCCTCTTATATAAGTACAAGACCATAAATTTAGATATGATATATAAATATATTTCTTTAAGTTTGAATTAAAATCATATTTTTACTCAAAAATTTGCACTTAAGGTGGTCAAACTTCTATGTCCACGTGTTTTGATCCTTTAAGTTTGAATTAAAATCATAACGGCCCTTCAGTGATCGTTTGTGAAATCAATTAAAGCTTCAGTGACAATTTGTGAAAGCGCGTGAAATTTCAGTGATCGTTTCTATAAGTTTTAAAGTTAAGTGATCGTTTGTAATTTTTAGGTAAGTTCACTGACCGTTTGTGAAATTAACCCAAATTTTATTAGGTTAGTCACCAAAACAGTTCAACACAAAAATAAAGGAGAACTTTTGAATTTTTTTAAAGTACAAGAACTGTTGTAAACCAAGAGCAACTCTAGCACCAGGCCTTGACAATAAGAACAATTCAGATGGCTTCAAGATTATTTCATGCTCATTCTCTGCTATATTCAAAACATAATATGGGAAAAATTGTGTTTCTATCATAGTTGGGTGGCTATGGGAATGTCTGAGTTTTAAATATATCGAGCTGCATGTCCGAAACCACAAATCATCAATAAGTCAAATTTTCCAAAATGAAATAAAGATTGTATGTCGAAAATCATTAGTTATATGTATACACAATCAGGTAAAGATTGGAAGGGTAGGTTTTCCTTGTGTTTCAATTTTGAGTTTTGAAATTATTTTGAATTTTATGTTTTAAGTGTCCATTTTGAAATTGTTGAAAATGTGTTCTTTTCGACATTTTAAAAAAAAAAAAAATTTAAGAACACCTAAAACGCATTTTAAGAATTTTGATTTGAATATAACTGAAAACATTTAAAACGACAAATTTGTCATTTTAAGTTTTCTTTGTAAATTTTTAACTTGTTTTCAAAATTACAATTTCAAAAATAGAACGCATTTTCACTGTTTTGAAAAATCGAAAACAAAAAACAGTTTGAAAATGGTAAAGAGAACATGCCCTAAATGTTCGGTTAAAGTTTTGGCGCTCGTTTATTTTCAGTCTAATGTACCAAACATATCATATTATCATATACATGGATTAAATTTTAGTTGTAGCAAAATTGATATATTGAAATAGATAAAACTGAACATGATAAATGAGAGTAGGTTATAAACAGTGGTCCCTCGTCAAGCTCACTTATTCTTGAGTATAGTGTACCAAACATATCGGGGTAACGAGTAGGTGTTTAAAGAAGAGGAATGAATAAGTATTTCACCTGCGCTAACAACAACAATAAATTGCAGCTGCTTTCAATTCAGTGTTGGGGCGTGAACCCATTTATTAGGATTTTAAATGTTGCTTGCAGCTCTATACCGACACCCGCTTCAAGTGTGCAGAAGAAACACAGGATTAATTGGATACCACAGAAAATTTTAACTATCAGTAGAGGTGGCAATGGTCCCGGTCCTCCGTTAGCTGGAGGGAGGATCAACCTGTAAAAACTCGGCAAGCAGGCAGCCCGGCTGATAAGGGCCAAGTCGAGCTGCATATCCAGAGGCAAGTGGGTCATGAGGGCTGGTTCCTGGATCAACGGCTAGCCCGTTGCTACCCCTAACCATCGGATCAATTTTCCACAACAAACATAACTTTTCTGCTTCCATTTTGGAAAAGTGGGTTCTTTCCATCTCAAGAGTGAGCTACCAAAAATACCTCTCAAAACATAACCCACGTCCAAGACATGTGAAGGTTTATGACAAAACGGGCTAATTCTACCGAGTGAGAATTCCCGTGCATCAAAACTAAAAGTTCGAGGACTCGCTAGAAAAAACAGAAACGAAAACTAGTTGTATTTCACAAAGTTTAGCAGTATTTCCCTTTCTCGTCCGAACTACGAGAAACTTCGCTTTTTTTACTGTGGTATAATGGGAATACCTAAGGCTCAATGCCTAGTACAAATTACTTTCTTGGAAACATACAGTATATAATACAATTAACCCCTTCCAAGTCTTTCACCTTGATTATATTTTTTGAGGAAAGTTTTCACCTTGATATTCTGGTTTTGCGGTGCCTCTGATCAAAAGATCATTCCACGAGCAGAGATTCAATTTGGAGTCAACCAGAGCTCCTCCAAAATCGATTAATAAGCTGAGAAGGAATCAGGAATCAGTATAATAGGCCAGCAATTAACATATCAAACTTACGAGTCACAAAGGTATAATTCTGCCAAACATCAATATAAGCAAAGAAAAGATGGTAAACAGCGTCCTTATGATTAAGTGCAGAGTAGAGAATTTTTCAGTCCAACGGGTCACTTAAAAAGTGAAAGAACCATACGACTTGAACCACTCCTGAATTATACTCGAATAGACTTTCTTCAGTGTCATTATACTCGAATAGCATAGCATTCATATCTTGCTAGGCCATAGCTTAATGTGAACAGGTAACAATAAGTACATGCATGTTAGGATCCATATCCTCCATGTGCACACCATTCATGCAGTCATAATTCCTACACATTAATGCCCTGAAATATATCGAAAATGTAATGAGGGTCAAGCCCACTCTGCACTCATTTACAAAGTTTAACGTCATCTTGACAATTAAGTTTGTAATCATACTAAACTGAAGACAGGCTTCGTATAACATAAGCAGTACAATAAGAAATCATAACTAAGCCCCAGCAGAATGTAATCATTTTGACATCACATATGCAGACAGAGAAAAATATAGCAAATTGAGATAGAAAGCTAAGGCTAACTTACCAGAATAGGATACTGTAGAACCCATCCAAATACTGGAATCTGATAAATGAAGACCTTGATAGACGGCCAAAAACCACTGTGTAGAACACAAGGAAAATACTTACGAGCAGAAGATCTATGACGCAAAGGAATTCAGAACAAATATATTAACAAAAATGCAACTCAGCAAAATCAAGAACCTAACTTACCTAAAAAGGACTATGCAGCCATACATTTCCACCATTATACCAACTACTGGCCAACGAACGAATATAAAGAATATCCCGAGTAGAAATGCGATGGAACCCTAGAGGATGAGAAAAAAGAGAGTAAAATATGAAACATCCATCTCCATTTAAACAGCTAGTTCAACACCCTTAACTCAAGCACACAGTGTCTTGAGCAAACTAAATTCAACTACAAGGCTTTGTTACCCAACAAATATGTAATGAAGGACTAAACTCATATACAAACTGTGGGTAAATTTTACATGACCTCATAAATGTAAGGTGGAATCAAGACACATTAAGGTAAACACTTATTTATCTATAATATATTAAATATCGCATCAAGTGAGAATCACTTTTTGGATAATTTTAACCCTGCTACAATTCAATTATTTCAATAATACCTTACTTTTCGTTTTTCAATATATAATAAATACTACAAAATCATTGTCATGTATGAATTTCGTTTTATTAATTCTCAATTAATTAACATTCACATATGAATTTTGACATAATGAATCTTGATCTACATAAATTTACAGTTATTATAGATAAATTTATTTCTATTCATGTATCTAAGAATTTTAATAGGTGTTTAAATTCATATATTAACAATTAATTCTTATGTACCAAATATAGTATAAAAAGGTGTTCATTTGTAGTATTTCATCAACACAAAAAAATTGAATTATAGAAATTAAGTTTTGAGAGTACAATTTTCTTCTCTTAAATTTCTATCCTAAATTTTATTTTTTTTATTTCATTTGAGATTCATCGAATCTTCCCAACAAATTGATATCAAATTTTACTTTTACATCAATTATAAAATATTTCAGAATAACTAGCCATGTACGTTCAACTCTGACTATTATTTAGCAAATATCATGTTAGTATTACAACAAAAAGGGCATTGTTTAGCAATATGACAAAAGTTGAATACTGACATTGACACCGTTGTGCAATGATATAAGAGAGTAGTCTCTTTCCCAGAACACTTCATAAAAAAACTCAACCTCACAAAATTTCCGTAACTAACATAGAAAAGAATAAATAAGGGCATTCATTGTTGCCACATAGTCAATTATATACGCAAATGCTTCATAAGAGACACATGTCGAAATTCCAGACACGTACACCTCACAAGCTTATCTAAAAGCTAACAGGTATTTTATACATTGTCACAAGTACCTTATAGTTACTTCTGTTTGTGAACAGATTCAATGTGGAACGCCAACCAAGTAAAAGGACTACGCCAGCCAACCAAAATATCTAATTAAAAAATAATAATAATAATCAGAGACTTATTTGACTTTTTAGTTAAAAAAATAATTTTTATAAGAACAGTGTCTTACATTACCAAGAGCTAGCAAACCTCTGTCAAAAAAGAGAATTATGCCAAGAAAGGAGAAGAAGATACCAAAACCAATGAGACCCAGGCCAATCTCTGCAAGTAATAAACAATATTACCATTTGTTAGCAACAAAACATGAATTAATGTAACGAGAATAAACATAGACACTGACATTTTTGAATATGCATCAGCAGAAGAGAACATCAACTCTACCAGCAGTAGGTCTCAAGTGAGTATCTAGAGAAGCGGTTTGTTAATAAAATACTCAACTAGGTTGGACAAACAATCAGGCCTTTTCAGTTTATCACAGTAGATACACGGCAAATGTACTGAAAATGATTATCAAAACATCAAGATACATTAAAGATTTCCAAACACAATTCTAAGATAAGCAGAAGTCAATTGTGGGCGCATCTGTTTTCATGGTGTGTTTTCATTCAAGTTATCACTTATCACTAATGAACTCCATCAGAAAACTGCTCACAGATATTGCAAATCTACTAAGCTAGCCAAATTAAAGAGAAGGCATGACATCTCCCGATCAAAGAGAGAAGAATGAACGAATAAAGGATTCAAGAATAAGGCTCCTCTGCCAGGCCTGTAAAAGGCCTGGCAGAGCCGAGCCTCTCATGGGACCCGCCTCATTAAAATAACCCCCCAAAAATACCCCACCCCCCATGTTTGTGTGTGTTCGGTAGGGGTTCTGTGAACCCCTACCTGTACACCAAGCTTCATCCAGGATTCAATGGTTCAGTCTATTGGATCCACATCCTTTACCAGGGGATCTCCCCAATAAATCGGCTCCAGAAGAGGCTGACTTTCATTATCACTACAGCAGAATCACCCGCTTCACTAGTTGGTGTGATTAACCAAGTTACGGCAAAAGTATTAACTGACTCATTATATTGATATTGTTTGCCAAGTACATTTTTAAAGAGAAAAACTCAACTGCACTACAGATCAGTTCTTTTTTATCAAATTCACCTTTCAAATGCTTCTAAAGGTTGATTTTATAATTATTTTACGCAGAAAATAAAACTTAACAACATAGAATATCACTCAATTAATAGGCCATGAAGAGTGTGAATTTTGAAATTTTAGAGAACAAGTTTATAATACTCGGAGTTGTATTGAAGTTGCAAAAAAAGATCACATTCTAAGGAGCTAAGAAGTATTTACAGCATGATATCAGAAAAAGCAGCCATTAAGTCATACTGAAAATAATTTCAAATGTTGGACAAGCGAACATTACTTACACAAGACTTATCGAATGAGGTATCGCCTATTTTATAACGTTGAAGTTGATAACCTCAAATATTTACATTAAAGTTGATTTAAAAATGATAACATGTGACTACATCAGAATCACATCTAAATTTTCGAAAAGTGTCTCGCCAAAAATGGAAATGACAAATCTAAACTTATTTTTAATGTCCAAAACATATTTTTTGTCCTTGAGCTTGTTAAGTTCAAAAAATCCAAGTCTTTTAGACTCGTAAAATTAATAGAGACCAAATCTGGTTTATTTACTATAGGTTTTAAGACATTCTAGACATCTAAAATAGTTTCTTTCCGGAGGGGAAGGAATGAACATCTAAAACCATTCTAGTCACACCAGCTTTGATCAAAAAGTCAGAATGTTGTTTTTGATTGCCTTGAACTTGATTTTAGACTATTATAAGTATTTGTAAATGTCTGAATATTGTTGAATTTTAGAATTCAACAATTGTCTGGGTCTACGTAATGGACTGTTCAAAAGTATCCCTCAAAATAGCTTTGAGTTGGCATAGAGAAAATAACAACTTTGGGCCAAGGAGAAAAATATATAAGTAATCTAACTTCAACCAACCTAAATGATAATTCTAAGGAGGAAATGAAATGGTTCAGTGAGCTGTTGAAGGTGTCTTTAGGCCTAGGAAAAAATAAAAATAAAAAGGTTTTGCTGTCACATATCCAAAGGAAATGGGACAAGGAATGTTAGAAAGTGAACGAGGACAAAAAGTGAAGGCTGGATTGAAGCAAGAACATTAATGCAGGAGGCTAGAGGGTTTGTGAAAATAACAGTGCAAGGAAACACAAGTGCTAGAGAAGGAAAAGAAATTGCTCATTCTAGTTGAGATGCTTTTTTTAGTTCTTTTGTCAGCTAAGTTTAGCATAATGTTGAGTGGTTTGCATACGTTACAACGATGTTGTTAATGCTTTTATCTTTGATACTGACACATGGGGATGTAGAGTCCCCATATAGCACTTTTCAAGTAGCAATTTGATTTAAAAATAAAAACAAATAATAAAGAAACACTTCTTAAGCATCAATAGACTTTAGGTGCCCTTCCAATAGAAACAATATTTTACACTCTTAACCTGTTTCCTTCTCTACAGTATCAGATGATGTTCATAGGATCAACATGGAACTGGATATGTAAAAGATTGTGAATAAGATAATAATTTAAAGAAAGATTAATGTCATTGACATTTGACACTGTTACAACTATTTCAATGTCCCTCTATCTTCAATAAAATAATTTATAATGCCTAAAACAGATGATATTGAAATGTAAGCGTGAGAGTCGTAAGACATAACAATTTGAGCCTTGTAATTATTGGCATAAAAAGGTTTGACATGGGTTTGCCTAATGTCATGGCTCACTCAACTCACCCACAATCAAGGCATTCTAGAGTATTATATAGCCTCCTCTATAAAGAGAACACATGAAGGGAGGAAAAGTAAGTAGAAGATTGTTAGCCTTAGGCAAAACAGAATCCCCCCCCACGCCCCCCCTGCGGTCACTTTCTCAATCTCTTTTCTAAATCTCTATATCTGCTTCTTTATCTCTAATTCTGAAATTCTTCTTCACTGTTGCCGTAATTCCTCCTACCTCTCTTAATCTTTCCCTCCTCCCTTTCTTCTTTGATTCTCTGCATTTCTCCTCCTTTCTGTTTACATTTCAGCGTTTCAAAGTAATTTCGTCTCAGTTAATAGAATCACAGCTTGGGTTATTGATTCCCAGCTGATTGCTTTCAATTGTGTGTTATTTGGAGTTGAATTTAGTTGGTTTTGGTTGAAGTTGAGCTCCAACCATTACACCTAAGTTGAAATCATTAGCTCTTGTACTTGGATCAATCAACCCCTTGCATCCAATTTAGGAGCGGGCATTACGTAAGTCCTCACAACTCTAGCTTGTTGAAGATCAATCATCCTTGTTAGGGGTCCACTAAAGCCATAACTACTCTAAAACAAATCCTGTTGCAAATTTCCACACCATCTAAAATACCCAGAGAGAATACTCTTAACAATTCTAGTCAAGATTCACAATCATACCCGCACTTCCAAGACAAAAAGACTAGACATGCAAGTTCAACAAATGACTAATATGGCCATTTCACTAAGTCCAAAATGATTAATCTAGCTTAACCTGAATCTAAAGAATAATCTAATAAATTGCTCGACTCCACATAAATGATGTGAGATATTACTTAAAATATGTCATCTCTCTTGATATAAAACCATCCATGTTTCTAAACAAAGATATAAAGGTGGAATAAATAAAATAAAAATTTTGGTTCGGTTAACAAAATTAAACACTAAGATGTAAAGTAATATGAGGATAATGTAATAAACCTCAAAACATAGTATCATTGATAAACTAATTATTCTACACCAGTTTTGTGAATTTGAAGTGTTAAAAAACTCAAGGAAATCAAGAATAGTTTTAAACATTCCTTTGACCAAAGGTGTGCCTAAAGGAGGTGCAGTCTAGAAGACACTAGTGTTCATTGATAAACTAATTATTCTACACCAGTTTTGTGAATTTGAAGTGTTAAAAAACTCAAAAGGAAATCAAGAACAGTTTTAAACATTCCTTTGACCAAAGGTGTGCCTAAAGGAGGTGCAGTCTAGAAGACACTAGTGTTCACCTTTACCTATGTCTTATCAATGGTAATCTCATATATGGTCCCTATTTTCAAGCGTGACGTTCACTATATATCTGGTACATCTAGGCTATGATGCTCGGACTCGGGTACATATCTAAGTGTCAGATTATTTATTTTCCAAAATGTAAGATACGGGGATATGGCTAAAAAGAGTCCAAATTTCGGGCACGAGTACGTGGATACGTTTTTCGAATTTCAATTTTTTTACTAATCCAAGATGTCATTTTGAATAGACCAAAATTAATTATTCACAATGAAGGAAATGAGTATTTAATAAGGGGTTAAGACGAATAAAATAGAATTTTGAGATTTAGTTTTCAATAATGAGAATTATTAAATGTTATATAAAATAGAAAATGAGGAACTCGATTGTAATTTGGACGTAGCGGAGCACTGAATAGCACTATATGGAGCCAATTTTCATTTTATACAAACAAAATCCTAAACCAACGATATAGAGAGAGAAAGAAGGAAAAAAAAAGAAGAAAATGGAAAGAAAAAAGAAAGAAGAAAAAGAAGGGAAAACTTAGCGTTGCCGTCTTTCTCCACCCTCTCGACGACAACGCTAGGTTTATAGAGAGAAAAAGTGGGAAAGAAAAAAGGGAAAGAAAAAAAAAAGGATGAAGCAAGATGACGAAGTACGCGATTGAAATTTGGAGGATCCGATACATATCTTATACTTATGTCGTGTCATGTCCGACACGGGTACTCCAACTATTTTGAAGAGTCCGAACACCAGAGCCAGCACCCGACAAGCCGACACAGCCTCCTGTGCTGGCTCCGTTGAGAAAAATAATGAAGTTTTGAAATTAAATATGTTTTAACTGTACTAGTTTAAAACAAAAATGGTTGTAACTCATATGGTAGAGTGCTTGTTTTACATGTGAAAGGCACCCGGTTCGATTCCTCTCACCTCCACTTCTTTTAATTTTTAACATAATAAATAATTATTAAACAACTCTATATTTTATAGTTTTCATTTACTTCAACATAAGTATTGTAGCTCATATGGTAAATTGCTTGCTTTGTGTATGTAAGATAAGAGGCATGGGGGTCGATTCCCCTCACCTCACCGCCAATTCTTCTTTTAATTTTTTAACACAATAAATAAAAACTAAACAATTCTATATTATTAGTTTTTATTTCTAAAATAATTTCTTTAAGAAATGTGTTTACTCAAATTATTACTTCATAATATATATTTTATTGTTAGATTTTATCAATTTGTTTTGTAAAATTTAAATTTGGAAATCTAAGTACTCATCCTTATTCTTTTAAGAGTTCGAAAAACACTTTTCTTTTTGGGGTAAGAAATAGCTCTAAAAATCACTGTTTTAAAAATTTATTGACTCAAATTATTACTCCATGATATTATATACACTTTTATTATTAGGTTTATTTTGTAAAATTCAAATTTGGATAATCTAAGTAATATTCTTTATTCTTTTAAGAGTTTGAAAAACACTTTTCTTTTGGGGATAAAAAAGAGCTCTAAAATTCATCGTTTTAAAAAATTTGCATCGATTTCGCCTAAACTCGGAGCTTGCCTTTATCTTTTAATCATGCTTTACGTATAAACTTCATCTTTTCTCGCTTAAGTTCATAAAAACTTGCAACTTGATCATACGTATATGATTTAAAAAATGTATTTTTATTCCTCATTATTTTGGGTTTTATTGGATTATATTTTTATATGTATATGATTTTTACATTTTAGTGCATTTATATATTGATTGAAGATTTATTTAATATAAATTAATTAAATATTAATAAAAAATCTCGCTATATTGGACGATCACTCAATGGCCGCTTGACGCTCCGCCCTAGCTAACTCGAGCAGCTAGATCCATCCCAGAGTACATTTCTTGAAATACCAAATTTACTGGGACTAAATTTCCTCTCAAACTACTAAAGGTTCAGTTCCATATTGAGCAAGTTAGCATTGCTGGATTAAACCTATTCCAGAGAGGAAAGGTATCAAAACCAAAGAAATGGCAAGCCAAAGTATCAGCTATCAAAGAAACAAAATACATCTCAACACTAACAGCAGATAAATGGATTGGTGATCTCATGATTAGATAGATTGAGCAAATAAGCTAGAAAATACTGACAACAAAATGAAGATGATCAATGCACTCGTAACAGCAGGTAACAGCGAGGAAGGAGATAGTTGAGTAAAGAATGACGTTGCACTGAAAACTAAGAGGACGGACATACTTCCAGAAAAATGACAGATTGATGTCTCAAATACAGAGGGAAGCTGATTACCCACTCAAGAAGGAAGAAGAAAACAACAGAGAAAAGCATGTGATCTGGAAATATAGATGGAGCCCCTCGCAAAAGAGGTGAGGATGACCCTTGCTTAGATGATTCAGACAAAGAGGAAATCGTGAAGAACAAACCAACATTTCTTATGGATTTGGAAGATGAATCAAAACAAAACAAGTACGTTCTGAAACTGATGACCTAAATCCTAAATGACATCAACATGCTATAAAATGAACTTCTTCTAAAAGATTTTGAAAAACTAAATAGTATATGAGAAAAGAGTTCTAAACTCAATTGCGTCAAATCTTAAAATGTGAAAGTGCATGCTTGTATACGACATATAACTGTTCAGTTGGTTAAATTATTGTGGAAAATATAATTTTCCTAACTTACGAAAATTTTGTACAACTATGCAATATTATGGAATCTTTGGCCCCGTTTGATCTACATTATTATCTCATTAAAATGAAAAATATGACCGTTATCCATCACATCAACATTTAAATTCAAATTTTTTATCTCTTATGTTCCCTCAACCCCTATACTCACACTAAGACCCTATTTGAGCCATTTATTTTCCTCATTAAAATGAAAAATATGACCGTTATCCATCACATCAACATTTAAATTCAAATTTTTTATCTCTTATGTGGGTCCCAATAACGGCTATATTTTTCATTCTCATTTTATAATAATTTGGCTCAAACAGGGGCTTTATAATTGCTTATTTTTAGGATAGTTATTGCAATCTCAGATTCTTACGTATTGGATTTTTATGTATCTTTTATTTTCTGGTAACTTTCCTTATTTTGTTGATTGAGTTCATCTATATAAACTCTTGTAATGATGATAGTAAATCAATACAATTCATATTTTCAATCTTCTATTTTTTGTCATGGTATCAGAACTTTAGGCTCGTTATCCTGGAAATTGTATTCATTTTTTTGTTCATCCTCTTTACATCATCGATTAAACCTTGTTTTGTCACCCTTTGTATTGAAGAACAATGACAGATACTTCAGCAACCAACAATCCTTAGGAGACTAACGTACTTGAAAGCAATAATCCTTTATCAACGGGAGAATTGCAAAACATTCAAGCGGCCTACAAGTTGAATGGGAAGAATTATCTGAAATGGTCACAACTAGTTTGTACCTTTTTGAAGGGAAGAGGCAAACTAAGTCATCTACTTGCTACTGGGCCTAAAAAAGGGGATCCAAACTTCGACGCTTGGGATGAATGACTCAATGGTGATGTCCTAGTTATGGAACTCTATGGTGCCAGAAATCAATGACACATGCATGTTTTTGGACACGGCCAAAGATATATGGGAGGCTGTGAGACAGACATACTCCAAAGTGCGTGACGCTGCACAAATCTATGCAATCAAAACCAAGGTTACTGACACCAAGTAAGGAGATCGATCAAAACACCGAATATTCAAACATTTTAAAAGGTTTATGGCAGGAGATGGATCGCTATCAATGCATCCAGATGAAGTGCAGTGAAGATGCAGTTGTTCTTAAGAGGTTTGTTGAAAAAGACAAAATTTATGATTTTCTTGCCGGATTAAATATTGAATTTGATGCAGCAAGGGTTAAAATACTTGGAAAAGAAGACTTGCCATCATTAATTGAGACTTTGTAATAGTCCTCGCTGAAGAAGAAAGAAAAGGAGTAATGGCTTAAGGGTGTGTTCGGTCGTGCTTAAAATCCAATTAAAATTGAAAATATAGTCGTTATTGGGTCCCACTCGTCTAATAAAATTCAATAATAACGGCTAGTTTTTGAATTTTAATCCGATTTTAATCTCAACCGAACACGCCCTATATACCTAGAGTGGATAGTTCAGCTTTGGTATCTAAAAACACTAACATGAAGAATTCAAGTATGAAACAACACGCTAGTGAAAACAGTAAACAAAGAGATTTTACGCGATCATCAAACAACGAGGCTTATAGTGCAATTATTGCAAGAATCCAGGCCATAAAAAGGGACAAATGCCGGAAGCTTCATGGCAAGCCTCACAATCCAACTCAAAACTGGTCTAATCGTGGTGGACAAAAGTAGGTGTATATGGCAAAAACACAGAAAACTGAGAGTCTGTCCACATAATTCAATCGTGAAGAAATTGAGAAGTTAAAAATCTATTAAGGGCATTAGAAAAACCATCTCCCACAGGTACTTGCTCTTTGGCATTCTCAGGTATATCTTCCACTTCTCATGCTTTTAATGTCTCGAATAAAGTCTTTTCCAATGCTTGGGTCATTGACTCGGGTGCTACAGATCATACGACTTGCTCTTCAAAAAAATTCATCTCATATATCTCGTGTCCTAGTAATAAAAAAATAACCATAGCAGATGGTTCCATAACAATAGTAGCTGGTCAGGGAGATACTCTTATTAATAACTCTCTTACCCTTAGGAATGTTCTTCATGTTCCGAAATTATACATCAATCTAGTGTCCATCCAAAAACTCACCAAAGATTCTAATTGTCGTGTGATTTGTTATCCTGATCATTGTGTGTTCCAAGAACAGTGAACGAGGAGGATGATTGGACATGCTAGAGAGAGGGATGGCTCTATTATCTTGAAGAATCAAATGGAGAAGCTAGAGCTACGGGTTCTTCACCTTTATCATTTCTTTCCGAGTCATTTAAATCTAATAAAGACAAAATTTGGCTTCATCATCTTCGTCTTGGTCACCCGTCATTTAGTACTCTTAAAACATATATTTCCTTTATTGTTTAAAGGATTATTTGTTGAAAGTTTTCATTGTGATTGGTGTAAACTAGCAAAGGTCAAACGTGTTTCTTTTCCAATTAGCAATAAAAGAACATTTGTTCTATTTACTCTCATTCATACTGATATATGGATGCCTTCCACTGTTGCTAACATTTCTGGGGCTTAGTGGTTTGTTTCATTTATTGATGATTGTACACGTGTGTCTTAGATCTTTCTTCTGAAAAATAAATCAGATGTGAGCTCAGTGTTTCCAATTTTTTACAATATGATCAAAACTCAATTTGGTGTTGAAATTAAAAGATTTCGATCTGACAATGCTAAAGACTATTTCAATCAATTCATATCTCATTATTTCCAAAAACAGGGCATAATACATTAATCATCTTGTGTAAATATACCCCAACAAAATGGAGTGGCCGAACGAAAGAATGGTCATCTCCTAGCTATGACTAGGGCCTTACTATTTCAAAAAAATGTTCCAAAACAATATTGGGGAGAAGTTGTTTTAACCGCTGCTCATCTTATCAATAGGTTGCCAACGAGAGTTCTGGATTTCAAAAGTCCTATGGAAATTCTTGAAAAATTCTTTCCTGATTTCAATACCTCAAATAATCTTATTCCAAAAGTATTCGGTCGTATGGCCTATGTTCATGTGCATGCACAAAATAGGGGAAAACTTGATCTACGGGCTCTTAAATGTGTCTTTATTGGGTCTTTATCTACTCAAAAGGGTTATAAGTGTTATCATCCTCCAATAAGAAAAACCTATGTATCAGCAGATGTTACATTCGTCGAAACAGAAAAATATTTTCTTGGTCCTTATCTTTAAGGGGAGACTTTATTCAAAGAAGATAAAGACAGAGACTTATTTCTTCTTGAGTTTCCGATTGAAACAAATCCAAATTCTTTAGTCACTCATCCAAACACTCAATCAATCACTCAACCAGAAATAGAATCTTATACGCCCAAGTCATAAGAAAGGGTGAAAGAGAAATAGACTCAAGGCTCTATTGTTGACTTATTCAAGGAAGAAGGCACCAATCACTCAATCTATGCAAGTTCAGTCACCTGAATCTCATCCTCTTAAGGTAATCGCTAATCTAATCTCTCCTAGTAATAAAACCATAGAAGTTGTTTAACAAAATGATTATGATATTCCTATAGCCATCAGAAAAGAAACTAGAGCTTGTACCCAACATCCTCTACACTTGTTCGTGTCTCGTAGGAATTTATCCTATAACCACAAATCTTTTCTTACTAGCTTAAACTCAGTATCTATTCCCAAGACTTTATCAGAGACATTAAGGAATGATTACTGGAAGAATGCCAAGAAGGTTGAGATGAAAGCTCTTGAAAAGAACAACACATGGGACTTGGTTGAGCTATCTAAAGGGAAGAAACCAGTTGGATGTAGATGGGTTTTTGTTGTTAAATATAGGTCAGATGGCTATCTAGAAAGGTATAAAGTAAGATTAGTTGCCAAAGGTTATACTTAGACCTATGGTATAGACTATCTTGAGACATTTGCTCCAGTTGCTAAGATGAATACAGTGAGAATATTGTTGCCATTACCTGCTAATTTTGGATGGAAACTGCAACAGTTTGATGTTAAGAATGCTTTCTTACATGGTAAACTTGAGGAAGAAATTTATATGGAGATTCCACCGGGATTTAACTTTAGTAAAGAAGAGAATATGGTGTGCAAATTGAAGAAAGCTTTGTACGGATTAAAGCAATCTCGAAGAGCTTGGTTTGGAAGATTTGCCAATGTGATGCTTAGCATGGGATACAAGCAAAGCCAATGTGAACATACTTTGTTTGTAAAACACTCAACATTAGGAAAAGTGACTGCATTGTTAGTCTATGTAGATGATATTATAGTGACAGAAGATGATTTAAATGGAATGGAGAGCTTGAAGAATGGGTTGATGAAGGAGTTTGAGATCAAAGAATTAGGCAAGCTAGAGTATTTCCTCAGCATTGAAGTAGCTTATTCTCAGCAAGGGATCTTTATATCACAACAAAAATATGTGATCGATTTATTAAAAGAAACGGGAAAGTTAGAATGTAAGCCGGCAGAAACACCCATAGAGTACAATCATAGACTTAATGATGATCCAGGAGATGTAATAGTGGATAAAAGCTCCTATCAAAGACTCGTGGGAAGATTAATTTACCCGTCACATACCAGACCAGATATAACTTATGCAGTGAGTGTTGTAAGTCAATTCATGCACAATCCTAAAGAGTTACATCTCAAAGTTGTATATCGAATTCTACAATATTTAAAAGGTATACCGAAAAAAAGGGTGTTATTTAAGAAAGGAGGAGTAACTCTTGAAGCCTACACAGATGCAGATTGTGCAGGATCTATGGTTGATAGAAGGTCAACGTCGGGCTATTGTACTCTACTTGGAGGGAATCTTGTAACTTGGAGAAGTAAAAAGCAAAACGTTGTTGCTAGATCTAGTGCGGAAGCTGAGTTTCGATCAATGGCATTTGGGATATGTGAATTATTATGGCTAAAGATAATCCTAAAAGATCTGAAGATTGATGGAAAGGACCTATGAGGCTCTATTGTGACAGCAAATCAGCCATTAATATTGCACATAATCCAATGCAACATGACCGTACAAAGCACATTGAAGTTGACAGACATTTTATAAAGGAAAAGCTGGATAGCGGTCTGATTTGTACACCGTTTATTTCGAATAGTGGTCAACTGACAGACATACTAACCAAAGAATTGTCTAGTAAAAATTTTTAAGGAATAATTAGCAAGCTGGGAATGGAAGATATCCACTCACCAGCTTGAGGGGGAGTGTAAAAAATATAATTTATCTAACTTAGGAAAATTCTGTACAGCTATGTAATATTATGGAATCTTTATAATTGCTTATTTTTTGGATAGTTATTGCAATCTCAGATTCTTAGGTATTGAATTTTTATGTATCTTTTATTTTTTGGTAACTTTCCTTATTTTGCTGATTGAGTTCAGCTATATAAACTCTTGTAATGATGATAGTAAATCAATACAATTCATATTTTCAATCTTCTATTTTCTGTCAAATATCAGTTAAGCATGCTGGATGTGAAGCTATTAATTTTGATTCATGCAAAACATGTGTTGATTTAAAACAATTTATATGGTCAGATGCCGAATCTAAATCCTTGAAGAAAAAGTGCGATATCTAACAAAATGATTGTAAAATTAATAAAGAAAAGGAGAATTGGATAAACTTCTTGGTGGGTCCTAAACTTACCCCTTGACACGAGTAATATTAGGCCCATGTTTGGTTGCCTTTAATTTAAAAAAACTATTTTTTGAATAGTATTATTTGGAGAATGTGTGGTTAAAAAGTAGGGAAAAGTTTTGGGTTTACACGTAAAATATTTTATTGTGTGAACGTGTGGTTAAAAATGAATATGAGAAATAAATTAATTTAAAATAAAGGAAATCAAACAGGGGCTAGGTATAGTAATGTACAAACACATGCACCTACACACAATACAAAACATAATAGATGAAAGAAGATTTGGAATCCAAACAGCATCATCACTAACATAGTGGTACCCTAAAAAATAAGAACCAATTTAAAGATACTACTTTAGTAGGTAATTGATTTGGAAGAAAAAATCAATACAGAATACCTTCATACAAGTCTTAAAGAGCAAGTAGGCCACTTGGTAGCTAGATAATGGAACGTCCAAATACATGACAGGCAACAAGGACATCTTCAACAACTTCACTTCCAAAGAAATAAGAACAATCAATTTTGGCTAGGGAAAATAAGCATCCCCAATACAGGAAATATTGGTAAATTCCTTTTTGGCTAGGGAAAAATAAGTATCATCAATACAGGTATATTGGTAAACTTCCTTCTTCCATTACATAATGTTTTATTTATTGAAGAGTTTAAATATAATTTGCTAGAAACATCAAGTTATATGACTAATATTTCAAACTGAAATTCATAAAGATATGTAGTTGATTGAAAAGGAAGAAAAAATTGTGTTTAAAGCACTTATATCAAAATATTTTTATACACCCTGAACAATAATTTTTCCAATCGACTATGCTAAGATGCTAATTATAAAACTAGAACGTAAAAATTACCATTACCAACTGATGCGTGATGCCACATCACCGGTGTGAAGAATTGTTAGAACAGTTACATAAGGGAAAAAGACTCAAATAAGCACCATCTCATTGTCTTCCTTACCAACGTCTTCAATACCTACCACAAGAACCCTACTACTAAAAATACTACCACCATCAATCTTCAGCGAAATCAATATTTTTTTTCAAGTCAGAAGGCCAGGTACACCACCAAATAATCAACTTCCATAAACCAGAAACCCAACACCATCGGTATCACCACAACCACACAAACTGAAAACCTACAACACCACACTATTCCAAAGTCAAAATTTAAAACTACATTGAGATGTGATATAGGATTTCTACTTCTACAAATTAGATCCTTTAAAACTTTGATCTTATATCTAGTGGTGAATAATGACGTTGCTTCATAGCATTCATCCAATAGGAAGCTGGTAATAATTATGGTGGTAGAACCATGCTGATTAGAAGTGAGGTGATGCGTAATCTTCAGTGAGGGAATTAGTGAAGCAGGCGGGGGTAGGGCTCTGTTTATACCTTGTTGGTGACAAACTGAGCAACTAGCGGACATGATGGGGGGTGGTGTCCTGACTACTTGAAGGCATTTGTGGGAGTGGGTTTTAGAGTGGAATTTGGCTTGAACATTAAAGAATAGTGATGGTTTAATCATTTTAATATCTTAATTAATCATACTCACTTCTTAAGTTGGTGTTGTAGCTGGGACATGATGACCGTGTGTGATGCCACAGAGGTAAGTAAGGTTTACTTTGTACACTTCAATGAGGCATTTCTTGTTAAATTCAATAAACATCAATAACTATAGTATGTTTAAGAATCTAATTCTGAAATTTCCATTGCACACAAAAAGAAAACTAAAATGTTTGGTTCGCCATTTATATGACAAGAAAATATGAATCTACTCAGGGCTCAGCATGAATAAAGATCTACAAACAACAGAGACTAAATATACGCTTCCATTCCCCACAGAAACTTATTAGCATATGAAGAAATTGAAATTAAACGATCATTTTTTAACCTAAATAAATAATTCCAAAAGTTTTATTGTTTAATCAAAATGTGACCCCAGATTCTCCTCAATGCATCCTTGTACGTAAGTTAGAAGAAACCCACGATTGCTATATTACAGCAGGAAGAAGTGTGGGGGGGTTTAAAGTAAAGGAAAAATGAATACTCACTTTTTTGTTCAGTTAATTCATAAGCCATCTTGCCGATGCCTTAATTCCTTCGCTAACCAAATCGAAAAGGGCTTCCCAAACTGCAATAATCATCGAGTAAATGTTAAAAATTTCAATTGCATAATCAATTTTGAGAGAAATACCTAGAGAGAGGGAGAGAGAAACGCCACCGGAGTTGTGCTTTATATCTTATGTTAGATTTTGAACCTTGTCCGACTTTATACTTCCTTCGATTGGTTCGATTTTACATTCCCCAATTTCATTTTTTGTTTTTGTTTTTTTTTGACCTTTTTGGCATTTTTCCACTTCTAGGCAGGCGACGATTCAAGCCGAGCCGGTCGAGCCACGAGCCGAAACTTGAAGTTCGAGTCAACTCGAACAAAAATTGTTCGAACTTTTTTTTGCCCGAGCTCGGCCAAAAAACGAAAGCTCGACTTGAGCTTGTGGCTCGGGCTGGCTTTTTTTTTCCCATAACAAATCTAATTTTTTTATAAAAAAAATTTAAAATTTGTGCAATTTATACAGACGTGAATTTAAAATCTATTATTTTAATTTTTATTTTATTTTTTTTTTAATAAAGGTCGGCTCGACGGGCATAAATGGGCTAACTCGAGCTCGAGTCGTTGCTCTGAAAATGGAGCTCGGCTCGAGTCTCGACTTGGACTTTTCCCAAGTTGAGCCACGGACCGTCCGAGCCAACGAACTATTTTAACATTCCTACTTCTAGGTGTAAACATAAGCAATCAAGCCAATTTTATCTAGGGCTCTTTGGCATTGATATTTGTTTTTGCATATAACCCCTATTAAATTTATAATACATTGTTCTTTCTCTTCTTTTTAATTGCAAATTTTTCAATAAAATAATATTACACATAAATAAAAAAAATTACTTCTTTCTCAACCACAAATTCAAAAAAAAAAAAAATCAGAACATCAAATAATGGGGCCAAACAGGAGAGTTATTGTAAAAGAGTTTTTTTTTTAAATAAAGTTACCTTAATTTTGATTTGAAAGCTATTTTTTAAAAGAGTTTCATATCCTCAAAGTTCTTTTAAAGAAATGCACATTGGACTAGTTTTCTATAAAATATCTTCTAACTAGAAAAAATAATTTCATAAAATTAGTAAAACGGGTTCAAAAATAACTTTTGGATCTCCAAAGATCTTTTTGATTGCACGAAAGCCATGTTAAATGGCTTCGTACACATTTTGAGGATCATAAATACTATCTATTTATTTAGTATATATTTCAGTCTATTTATAAATTAATCGGTTTATGAACATTTTTCAAACATTGCCTTAATAGAGCAACGCCTAGCAAATCATTGGCTCGACTTCGAGTATCTTTGAAGAGTAACTTTGGAATAAAGCAAAAATATCGTGATTTCAAAATAAGGGTATGAATTTGTTGTTTTCAAATTATTTTCAGTTTTCAATTTTGCAAAGCATTGCAACTTGTTTGATTTTGTATTTCTCAAAATACATTTTTGAAAACAATGATAAAGTTATAATATAAAACTCAAAACTCATTTTGAATGTTTTGAGCGTGTTAATGAAAATTCTTAAAACACTTAAAATAGAAAACCTAAAATATAAAATTCTAACAAACAAATTTAAAATTTAAAAAAATAATAATAATCAAGAAAAATTAATTCAAAAAATACAAATTGAAAATTTCTAAAAAAAAAAAATTTATAAAAAAAATCCAAAATTCTAAAAAATAAAAATAACAAAAACAATTAAAGCTCCTAATAATTATTTACATAAAAATTCTAAAAAGTATTTAAGTGAGGACAAATAAAATTTTTATCAGTTCATGTTATTAATCTTTATTTTTATTTCCTATAGATTGAACGTAATTTATTATTTATTTTATTTTACTTTGTAGCAAGAAAAATACCAAATTTAAAATGTGTATATTACTTACTAATATATTAATATAAAATTAATCTCTTTTTATTGAATAATAATATTTCATGGAATAACTATCTTAAACAAATTTAAAAATTTCAAATCAAACATTTCTTTTATTTTTCTATTTTAAGAAATAATTTATTAAAACGACAAATCAAATGTGTTTTTAACAATTCAAAACAGACTCTTATAACAAAAAAAAAAAAAAATTGAAAATGTACTCAAAATTCAAATACAATTCAAAACGGGCCCTAAATGTTTGAGTTAATTGATGGCCTAGTTTGTAGTCCCATCTCGTTGGGAAATTGGGGGTGAAGACGAGGAATATCACTTCCCGCTCTTTTTTTTCATCTTAAATTAGTCTTTCACCCGTGCGATGCACGATGAGATGTACAAATTTATATTTAGTGATAACCAATTATAATATGAGAAACATATACTAATTGATTTTCCAATCTAATTAGATGCAAAACACTTATGTGAATGAGTAATTTTAAATAAAAATATACACACCACATAACTAATTATATGCAAATCGGATAAATGAAAGAAAATACATGTGGAGCGGTGCAAAAGTAAACTGAGGGTTTGGAGTGGTTTTTTTTTTTTTTAAAAAAAAAAATA
>CAIGRO010109250.1:0-11995 GCA_903798355.1 Fraxinus baroniana | reverse complement strand
TAAAGAATCTATGCGCATTACATTTGATGAGACTAATCTTATTGATTGAGAGAAAGGTATTGATGATGATGTAGGTTTGGAAACCCCCCTTGAACAAATGAATATTCAAGACAAAGGAGCCCAACGACCAAGATAGAGAAGAAAAGCTAAACGAGGATCAAGCCTCAAGGCGTCTCTACATTGCCTAAAGAATAGAAGTTTATCTCATCCCACCCAAAGGAATTCATTATCGATGATCCATCAAAAGGTATCACTACTAGAACTTCTCTTAGAAATCATCTTGGTAGTTGTGTGTTCATTTCACAAATTGAACCCAAAATTTTTAAAGAAACAGAATTTGATGAATTTTGGATTCTAGCGATGCAAGAAGAACTTAATCAATTTGAGAGAAACCATGTCTGGTACTTAGACGCTAGACCAACAAATCAAACTATTATTGGTACTAAATGGCTTTTTCGAAACAAAAAAGATGAAAATGGAATCATTGTGCGTAACAAGGCTATATTAGTGGCCCAAAGTTACAATTAAGAAGAAGGTATTGATTATGAAGAAACTTTCGCACCTGTGGCTCGGTTAGAATCCATTGGTATGCTTCTTGCATTTGCATGTCACAAAAACTTTACTCTTTATCAAATGAATGTTAAAAGTACATTTTTAAATGGATTCATTCAAGAAAAAGTTTATGTTGAACAACCACCCGGATTTGCAAATCATAAGTTTCCAAATCATGTTTTCAAACTTAGAAAAGCTCTTTACGGACTAAAGCAAGCTCCTAGAGCTTGGTATGAACGATTGAGCAACTTTCTACTTTCAGATGGTTTTTCTATTGGAAAAGTGGATACTACTCTTTTTATCAAAACCTATAAGCAAGACATGCTTATCGATCAAATTTACATTGATGACATTATTTTTGGAGCAACAAATACCCAACTTTGTGAAGATTTTTCTAAAAATATGAGTATGGTATCTGAAATGAGCAAGACGGGTGAACTCAAGTATTTTCTCAGACTACAAATTAAACAAACTTGTGATGGCATTTTCATCAATCAAAATAAATACACATTATGAACACTCCGATGAGCACTTCCTTAAAGCTTGACAAAGATGAACAAGGTACTTCCGTTGACATCACTAAATATCGAGGTATGATCGGATCCCTTCTTTGTTTAATCTAATCCTAAGGAATCTCACCTTCAAGCCGAAAAAAGAATCTTTAAATACCTTATTGGGACTCGAAACTTAGGACTATGGTATCCAAAACGAACTCACTTTGTGATTTACTTAGTTACTCGGATGCCGTTTGTACCGGATGTCAAGTTGATTCACTTTCTAGGCTTCGCCCTAGTTTCATGGTTTAGTAAAAAATAAAAATCCGTTGCCTTGTCTACGGCCGAGGCCAAATATATCTCAGTCGCGCGTTGTTGTGCTTAAGTGTTATTGATGAAACAAACTCTTAGTGACTTCCATCTATCTTACGATCATATTCCTATCATGTGCGACAACACTAGTGCCATAAACTTATCCAAAAATCCCGTTTTGCATTCTCGAACTAAGCATATTGAGATAAGACATCACTTTCTCNAAAATCCCGTTTTGCATTCTCGAACTAAGCATATTGAGATAAGACATCACTTTCTCAGAGATCATGTTCAAAACGACGATATTTCACTTGAATTTGTTGACACAGAAAACCAATTGGCTGATATTTTCACCAAATCTCTTGCACCCGATTGTTTCACATTTATTAGATAAAATTTGGGTCTTATCGAGTCAAATAGCTTTCAAAATTAAACTTCTAATTTTTTTTTATTTTATCATTATCCCCTTTAAAATTCAAATCTTAAAATAAATAAATATCGGACGTCTGGTATTTTGTGTCCGGTAGGACATAACTTTTTTTCTTTTTTCAGCAATTTTTAGCAAACATCCGGTATTGGAAATTTCCAGATTTTAAGCTCGCATTTTGACTATTTCTTCTACATTTCCCTTCTCCATTTTTCCTCGACCATTACTCTCTTCTCAACTAACTCTCAAATCTCTCAAGTTTTTCCCTCTTAAACTCATTTTTCAATCAACAATCAGTCCAATTACAATCTAAATTTTTGGTATTGCATCGATTTTCACTCAAATCGAGCCCTAGAATCCTTTTTCAACAATCCATTTTGATTTTGCTCAAAATCAAACCTCAAATTGTAAAAACCCAATACTTCGTATGGTTTTCTAGTACCTATAATATCAATACCCAAGGTTTAATTCCATAATTTCAAAATCTCTTCTTCAAAGTCCTAAAAATCCGAAAAGCCCCAAATTTCTTTGAAAAATGTCGACTCCCCGAGGTAGAGGCAAGAGACTCAAGCAAACCTTTCAACGACGTCCTCCATTTCCATCATCCGAAAAAGACATGGACCTTAAACCCTAGACGCTGACAAATCCCTTTGCAAAGTCACATGTCTTGCTAGGTAAAAATATCGATCTTCCCTCTTTTACCTTCGACGCCTCTGCATTTAGGATAGATGAATATATCATGAACATAGGTTGGGTATCGATTTGCACGATAGAAGCAAATGCTTATCCACGGTTAATGTAAGAATTTTATCAAAATGACTTTTTCTTCACGTCAAGGGGACATTTCATGCTTTATTAAAAACGTTCGAATCACGATTTCAAAACCTCTTATTTGCACTCTCCTTGAACTCGAGCCCTGTGATATTCAAACATTTATGCATAAAATCTACCCTCACGTAGATGGTTATAACCCGATCAACGCTTACCGTCGTGTAACGAGTAAAAACTTTGAAAACTTCACAAAATCTCTACCAACCAACTTACTCTTCCATGCAAAGTTCTACAAAACATTATCGCTAAAGTCATTTTACCTATGAAAGGGCATCGGGATGAGGTAAACTATTTTGATCTTTTTCTTCTCAACTCTTTTCTTGTTGGTCGGCGAGTTAATTTTTCGACCATTGCATTAGGCCTTATACAATTCATCCATTCATCTAAGGCACTTTCCAGTGGCATGCTTTTAACTAAAATCTTTAAACATTTTGACATCTCTCTTCATGACGAAGCATGCATTAAGCCCCGTCCCACCAACACCATTAATTCCACCACACTCAAAAGTATATAAATAATTAAAAAAAATGGAGGTGGCTGAAACAAAGGGGTTCGACCTGGCTTCGGGGCCTTCCATGCTACCATTCGAAGAGAAGGAAAATGACGATGATGACGATGATGGTGTACCTCCTACTATGGGTTCCTCAAGGTCGAGAGGACTTGACGAGGATCAACTTTCACTACTGCATGGGCGGATGGACTCTCTCACTACGACCGTCGAAGAGATGAGCAATGAACTTCATCACATACGAGCACAGCAGGACACGATCTTTGCATGATAGGCTACTATACAGGATCACATGACCACCTTCTTTGCTGACATGCTTGCTCAATTTCTGCATCCACCACTTCCTCTGGCACAATAGTTTATTTTGCCTTAATTACAATTGCTAGCTTAACTATGGTTGACTACTTTTGATTTTGTATCGAACTAACTCCTTGAATTATGTATTGAAATATTTTTCTTGCTCTCCTCATAACTGTACTTTTTGCTTATGCCAAAAGGGGGAAGGGATGAGATAGAGATTTGCATGATTATGTTAAACAGGGATAATATATGCTAAATAGATAGGGGGAATATATGTATGCAATTTTGTTAATTATCATTATACATTGCAAATCATCGTGTTTGTCATAATCAAAAAGGGAAAAATTGTTGACCTATGGTCTCGTTTTGATTATCGCAAACAAATTATGTTTATTACTAACAAATAGATTTCAAGTGTCCATAGTGATTATTGCACATGAATAAAATTGATGACACGAAATTCGAGGCCAAGTAATTTGCATACAATGTCAACGTGGAAACAAAATCAATCAATCGAGGCTATGAAGAATGATATTGCAAAACCCGCAAAAAGATGCCTCAACGAATATCGAGACAAAAGTCAAAGTACCGTCAAGTAATGCACGTCAAGATGTTCAAACAAAGTACTTAGACTTTTTACAATTATACATAAAGGTAAAACACTTCAATATTTGGTATTGAGTCGTGACGAGCTCAATGTTTTGAATTTACAAACCAAAATTCATGACAAAAATGTTTTACTCGAAATATATATTTTTCAAAGGTAAAAATCGAAACACTAATTTTAAATATGACATAGTTTGAAAAATATTTTTAAACATCCCTCCAACACTTACATTCGAGAAAAATTAAAAACGAGGGCGTTTTGAGCCAAAAGACCGTACCGGACATCCGATATGGCCAATTTTGGCTCCAATGTTCTGATTTTCTAACAAAAAATAACGACTATTTGATCGTCCGGTATATACCGGACGTCCGGTTCAGTGTGTCCAGTACGGTAGAGTTTTTGACTGTTTGAGTGCTATAAATACCTCACTCAATCTTCTTTTGCAACAACTTTTCTTGAGCATTAAAGTGAGACTTTTATTGATCACAACCACCTTATTCTCTATCTTTAGAAAAATCAAAATCATTAAATTCTTGAAAAACTTTTGAGTGACTAACTTTGTGAAAATCCTTAGTTCTTCAAGAAATTTTTCATTCCAACACTTTGAGCTATACTCATTGCCATCTATTGAAGTGTTTGCCTCTTTTCCGCTTGTTATCAACTTTGAATCTATCATTCAACAAGAAGAGAAGATTTCACTTATAAATTCATTTTGATTTGTGAGTCGTGTTGAGGTCCCGGAAAGCTCAACATTGTAAAATGATCGGTGCTTCTTGGTTGTAAGTCACTGGAAGCGTTGTAAAGGGTTCGATTGCACCATCAGTCAATCAACACTGTGAAAAAAGCCGTGTTCGTGCGGGAGAGCTTGGTAACGGGGGACGTAGATCATTATGTTGGATCAAACCTCCATATTACATCGTTTGCACTTTCTAACCCTTTTACTTAACATTTCACTTTGTGCAAATCTATATTGTTTCATTTACGCACCTTCTTGTGCTTAGTTTAATTCTCTATCATTTATGTGCTTATTAGTTTAAAATCTTAAGTAATTTACGAAAAAAAAATTAATAACCAATTCACCCACCTCTTGGTTAGCCAATCTTGGGCTTTCAGTGTCGGGGAGATGTTCAATCAGTATATACAAAAGATAGACAAGGTGTGCAAGAAAATTGACACAAACTTTCAAAATAAGCTGGTATCTATCAAGAAGTTGGAGACACTAATTGGTCATATAGCTCAACAACTTGCAGAACACCCACAAGGAATATTGCCGACAACACAATGATAAATCCAAAGGAGTAAGTGTAAGTTATTACAACTAGAAGTGGAGTACAAATGCAAAAGATACATGTAAAGTGGCCAAACATAAAAGACAAAGAGACAGAAGTTGAGGAGTCTGATAAACAAGAAAAATCTGCACCAATTGTAAAAGAGGAGGAAGAGAATAGAAATACCCAGAGTGAGAGCACCAAGTCCTATCAAGGCTTATGTACCACCAATTCTCTTTCCTCAACAATTGCAGAACAAGAAGTTAGACATCCAGTTTGCCAAGTTTGTGGAGATTTTCAAGAAATTGCACATAAATACCCTTTTCATAGATGCAATTGAACAAATGTCCAACTATACCAAATTTCTGAAGAAAATTCTTTCTAATAAGAGGAAGCTGGAAGAACACGAGGTTATCTGCTAAATGAAGATGCATTACGATTCTCCTGAAAAAACTACTTCCTAAGCTAAAGGACCCAAAGAGTTTTACTATACATTGCACTATTAGTTCGAATTACTTTGAGCATTCATTATGTGATTTAGGTGTTGTGTTAATTTAATACCACTTTTTGTTTACAGGTCTCTTGAATTAAGATAAGCAAAACCTATGATAATCTTTTTGCAACAGGTGATAGGTCCATCAAAAGACCAAAGGGAATTATAGAAAATGTGGTTGCTAAATTCATCTTCCTGACGAATTTCATCATCTTGGACATGGAAGAGTTTTCAAATATCCCTCTATTCTTAGGAAGACTTTTCTTGTCCACTGAAAGAGCGCTTATTGATGTGTATAATGGGAAGATGATTCTTCGGGTGGACAATGAGTAGAACATATTCAATGTGTTCAAGGAAATAAAATACCCATTAACTTCAGATACATGTTGCCAAGTAAATGTTCTTGAGGAGCTTGTAACTAATACATTTGATGCCCAACATCCAGCAATTCTAAGTAAAGTAGATATTGCACTATCAAATTTAGCGGATGTAGAAAGAACTGAATGTGTTGTATAGTTGGCTGAACAACCTATAAAAATGAGACATTAGCAATATGAGTCTCTTGGTGCCAATCGACCACCGATATTCGTCAGTGGAGAAGGCCCCAACTCTTGCGTTAAAGCCTTTGCATATTTGGGAGACTCCGTTACACTTTCAGTAATTATTGCTAATGATATGATAGAGTAGGAAGACAAAAAGTTATTAGAGGTACTAAAGAAGCATAAAACTATAATTGGATAGACCACAGATGAAATTATGAATCAGTCCCACTTGTTGCATGCACAAAATCTTATTGGAGGATGAGTCAAAACCTTTAGTGGATAGTTAGTGCAGATTAAATCCAGCTTTGAAGGAAGTAGTGAGAAAGGAAGTGCTGAAATAGCTATATACAGTAATTATCTATTCCATATTAGATAGTTCTTGGGCGAGTCTAGTACATGTGGTACCTAAAAAGGGAAAAATTACGATACATAAGAACAAGAACAATGAGCTGATACCAACACAGTTAGTAACGGGGTGGAGAATATGCATAGATTAAAGGAAGCTAAAAAATGCCACAAGAAAAGACCACTTCCTATTACCCTTCATTGATTAGATGTTGGGAAACATGAGGTCACTCTCATTATTGCTTTATGGACGGATATTTAGGATACAAACAAATAGCCATTGCTCTAGAAGATCGAGAGAAAACAATATTCACATGTCCCTATGGAACTTTTGCCTTTAGGAGAATGCCTTTTGACCTATGCAACGTACCCACAATGTTTCGGCAATACATGATGGCTATATTCTCTGACATGGTGGAAAAGTATATCGAGATATTCATGGATGACTTTTCAGTATTGGAGATTCCTTTGGTGACAGCTCGGAACGTTTATCTATAGTGTTACAAAGGCATGAAGAAAATAATCTGGTGCTTAATTGGGAGAAGTGCCATTTTATGGTGAAGAAAGGAATAGTGTTAGGACATAGGATCATTTCAGGGGTATTGAGATTGACAAAGCCAAGGTACAAGTGATAAAAAAATTGCAGCCACCTACTTCAAGTTAGAGAAATCGGAAAGTTTTTAGGATATGCAGGGTTTTACAGAAGATTCATTCAAGACTTTTCAAAGATTACAAAATGTTTGTGCAATCTACTGAAAAATTATGTGCCTTTTAACTTTTTTTATGGGTGTTTAGAAGCCTTTAACACTTTGAAAGAAAAGTTAACATTTGTACTTATTATAGTGGCTCCAAATTGAGAATTAATTACCCTTCGGACTCGTGTGATGCCAGTGATTTTGCAGTGGGAGCAATGCTAGGTCGAAGCAAGGGAATGGTACTGCATGTCATGTACTATTGATAAGTGTATTTTGTACACTCATTTAGGCCATTAAATTAGAGTTTTTGTTAGTTTTTGGATGAGTTATAGTGTAATTTTGACCAAAGTGTAAACATTTAATAGTTGATTTGGAACACAAAATGATTATTGAAAATCGTATAGGATCAATTGCATGCAATTGGAGGTCAAATGAGTGAAATATAGTGGAAGTATTTTCATAAATCAATTTTCAATCGAAGAAGTTATGCTCCAGATTTTTAACCTCAACTTGAGACTCATTTTTCGGATAGCAAACATTTGAATTGGAAAACTTATAATTCTATTATATCCCTTTGAATTATATTTTCAAAGTATTTTGAATTATCTCAATCGGATATCTGTAGATAAAGTTATGGACAAAATACTGAAAGCTGATCAGGAACGAACTGAAGTGAACCTGCGTACAAGGTACCCTAATTTCTCCAACCCAAGACCCATTTCGCTTCACAGGCGCCAAGGCCATTTTCACATATGAATCGGTAGTTTCTTTTTGTGATTCAAACTCTTATGGACCCCAAATTGGACACAAATTTGACCTATTTTCTAGCTCTTATAAATTATAGAGAACGAGGGCTACACATTGAGAAAAAACCTCTCTTGCCCTTTATACAAAATATTATCATCGAATTCATCAAGAACAAGGGGTCGATTACTATATTTTGAGAGATGAAATCAATCTCTAGTAAAGAATTGACGGTCAATTACATCAAGATTTTGAAAAATTCATACTTGGACTTGAAAATCTACATGTTTTGAATTATTTCATGATTCAGGTGATATTTTTCTATTATTCTTCTTATAATTTATGAATTAATATGCTAGGCTATATCCGTTTTTATATTGGATGAAGATGAACCCTATTTTTTATTTGTCTTAATTCAAGACTAGTTTAATTTACTTCTTACGTTTCTTGATTAATTTTGCATATCCATTGCATTATATAATTTATTGGCCACCATTAGATAATTAGTTGTTTGTTGTAGTGTTGGGAGACTTACAGTAAGTTTAGAATGCAGCAAAATTAACATATGTGCAATAAGTTTTAGGAATCACATTTATCACATGTGTAATCATATAGATAATCTAAACTTTTATACATTCTAATCATTCAAATTTGGGCTAGGAACAGATTCGGGTCGTGGTTAGGATAGATTTAATTTGTCTCGGAAAAGAAAATTATATATAATAATTTTAGCGATTGTCAAGAACGCATGAACATAATTAGATTACAATTCAAGAATTGAAGAGATAGCAATAGGAGGATTCAAAATCTAATACAATCATCCATAATTTGATACAAAACACTTTTTAAGCCTTCTTAGATAATTTAGTATAAAATTAAATCAAAATCTCTATTTTCTTTATACAATTCAAATTCCATACACAACTAGTAAATTTGAATTGAATTTATTCTACGTGAGACGATAACTCTTAACTCATCAATTCTATACTTGTCAACGATCTCATACGCCTGCAAGTTTTGAACGAACAACTATGCTAGTAAAATATTGATAGATGCCCAGATCAACTACACAACAACTGAGAAGAAAATGCTAGCAATAGTATTTGCCTTCGACATAGTTCGTTCTTATCTGATTGATTCAAAGCTGATAATCTACACAGACCATGCAGTTTTGAAATAATTGTTCGAGAAGAAAGATGCTACCCATATTGATTTTCTGTTACTGCAAGAATTTGATATTGAAATTCGTGATAAGAATGAACAGAAAATAGGTAGCGGGCCACTTATCGAGGCTAGAACAGTCTAAGGATTTAGATGAGGTGGATATCAATGAAATATTTCTAGACGAGCAGTTATTGCAGGTGGAAAAGGCTCTATGGTATGTGACATTGTTAACAACTTATCTAGTGGGTATGTCGTTCCAGACCTCACTTATCAGTAGAAGAATAAGCTTCTCCATGAAGTGAAATTCTATCATTAGGATGATCCAAATTTATACAAAAGAGGGACATATCAAATCATCAGAAGATGCACACCAGAGGTTGAGAATAAGCCCATCCTTTCACGGGTTCATGCATCAACTTATGGAGGACACTTTGGCCCCATTAAAATAATAGCGAAGGAGCTTCAATGCGGTTTCTTTTGGCCAAGAATATTAAAGGACTATCATAGTTTCTGTAGATCATGTGATAAGTGTCAAAGAACAGGTAACATATCGGCCCGTCACGACATGCCACTAAACAATATTCTGGAAGTGGATATATTTAATGTATGTGATGTTGATTTTATGGGGCCTTTTCCATGTCCCATAACAATCGATATATCTTAATGGTAGTAGACTATGTCTCCAAATGGGTGGAAGCCAAGGCGTTGCCCATCAATGACGCAAAAGTGGTGGTAGGATTTATAAAGAAACATATTTTCAATAATAAGTGATGGTGGGACTTACTTCTGTAATCCGTTATTCCGGGTGGCGTTTCATAAGTATAGGATACAACATCATATTGCCATGCCTTATCATCCTTAGATGAGTGGACAAGTTGAAACTTCTAACAGACAACTGAAAAGTATTTTGGAACTCACGGTGAATGCATCTTGAAAAGATTGGTCCAAGAAATAACAGAACATATCGGGCATTGAAGCGATTGAACATGAACTTATAGAAGGTTGGGGAAATACAAATACTACAACTTCATGAATTGGAAGAATTCAGAAAAGAAGCCTATAAATTGCATCCATCTACAAAGAAAGGACAAAACAGTGTGATAAGTGCATTTTATACACTTATTCGGGCTAAAAAATGTTGATATTTTGTAATTGTTTTAATGAAATTATAGCCTAATTTATTATATAATGTGTTATTAGGTGATGAGAACCACGTAATAACGAACACTACACAACCCACAACGATATTGAAGATCTCAAGAAGGTCCAAAGAATAATGTCAGTTTTGAGTGTGAACCAAGAATTAATGAACCAAGCTATCCTCTTGATAAGTTCAGAATGTTATAATAAGAATATGTTTGAAAAGTACAATAGCCTCTCGAATATATCTCAATAATAAATTTGTCAAAAGGTCGTTACAATGAATAATAACCAAGTTTATAGGACAAGCTTAAAACCCTAATTGTACCGGAATTAACTCACTAAAATAACAAAAGATTGCAATAAATTAGAATCCTAGTGAAATTAAAAAAAAAAACTCGGGAAAAGAAATATGCTGCCTAGATTTTACTCTATGCGGCCGCATAGTACAAATCTATGCGGTCGCATAGAAGTCCCATAAGCTTCCCTTCCACTCACTGTAAATAGGCATGCGACCGCATGCTAATTACAACTATGCGGTCACATAGTTGTCCAACAAGGCTTCCTTCTCCATTGCTTGAATCAAGTTCGTCCAATCTGATTCTGACCTCAACCCTAGCATGAAACTTGCCTCTTTTTTCATGTAGATCATGACATCATCCATCGTTGCTTGCACAAGTAATCCCATCGCTTGATTTACCTATTTTGCCCTCGATCGCGTAGTCGGTCCTCCTTCGATAATCAACGAGTCTCGTCCTGGGTCGACTTCGTTGGGCTCTACTCCTGAATTATATCATTAGGTGAAACTCAATGATTGGAAATAAAATTGAAAGAAAGAAGTGAAAAATGGCAAAAAAGTGCAGGATCTAAAGTTAGGAGGCTGAAGTACAAATACTCAAAAGTTGTGTCGAAGTTCAAGATGAAGATTTGAGAATGATATGGGTCAAATAGATAAAATAAAGATCAAAAGGAGTGAAAACAAATCAATTTTCAACTGCACAAGGATGTCCAAATTTTTAGTTAGAGATTGATACTCATTTTTGGCCTAGGAAACATTCGAATTGAAAAAAGAGCTATTTCTATTAAAGTTGTAGCCCTTTGAGTTATCTTTCCATAGCATTTTGAATCGCCTTAATTGGATATTGAGAAAAAATTTAATGATAAAACTAATGAAGCAGACGCAGGGTGGAACAACAACTCAGCACCTATGTGCTACAAACATAGCGCCTAGGCACTGTATTTTACCCATCAACAAATTTATTCAGTATTGCAGCGTCGGGCAATTTTCGCGGTATCTAGATGCTGCTTCCTAGCACCTAGGCGCTGTGCCACACAATTAGGTTTTTGTTGAATAAGCCGCGAGAAACCCAGAAATGACTCCAATTTGACCAAGGACATGTAGGGAACTATAAATAGACCAAAGAAGGAGCAATTTGGAGGTTCCACACATTGAGAAAAGAGAAATACAACGAGAGATCAAAGAGCTAAATCATGAGAATAAATTCATCACGGAATTTGGGATTAAAGCAAAGATTGGAAGCGAAAGAAGACATTGGTGCAAGAGTTGATTCTT
>CAIGRO010109245.1:0-22442 GCA_903798355.1 Fraxinus baroniana | reverse complement strand
AAGAGAAGTTGGGCCAAATTTTTTTCCTAAGATAGTGAAGTCAATTATTTTCAGAAAACTTGAAAATGAGACAATATTACAACGTTTTTAAAATATGAGTCCCCATAAAATGCAGTTGTATAAGTTTGTAAGGTTGTATCGTATTTTTTTTTTTTTTTAGTATTTTGGGTTGTATTGAATTATATAATTTTTATGTTTTAGTGCATTTACTTATATATTAAATAACTTTTAATATTATTTAATCGAATTTTAATAAACAACAGGGCTATTACGATTGTTAATTGTCAACAGTCAACGGTCCACGTTCTCTGCCCTAGCTGATTTCAAAAACTGGATTCGCCCCTAAAGGTGGGCAATAAAATTTCACTTACACGTAACCTTTGCCATGCAGGAGGAAAATTACCCGTCACTTGGTATTTGTAAAATTTCATTTGAGTACCAATGGCTTACATGAGAATATAGCCAGAAACATCCTCAGGATATCCAGATCGCACATATCGCTTCTACAGCGGAGAAAAAGTGTTCGAGTTCGGTGTTGGAATATTCAATTATTAGTAGGGATGGCAAAAAAGCTCGTCGACTCAGACTGCTCGAGCTCAATTACAACGAGCCGAGGCTCGGGCCGAGCCTCATTTTTTTTTATCGGGCTCAGCTCGATCCTAAAAAAGCTCGGCACAAAAAGCTCAAGCCAAACTTGAGCTTTTTTTTATTTAATTTATAACATATAAAAGCTGTACAAATTTTAAATTTTTTAAGTAAAAAATGTAGATTTGACATAAAAATAAAATAAAACCCGAGCCGGCTAGTTCGGGCTCGGCCCGCTAAGGCTCGAGCAGAAAGCTCGGGCCGAGCCTANTCGGGCCCAAAAAAGTTCGGCACAAAAAGTTTAAGCTAAACTCGAGTTTTTTTTTATTTAATTTATAACATATAAAAGCTGTACAAATTTTAAATTTTTTAAGTAAAAAATGTAGATTTGACATAAAAATAAAATAAAACCCGAGCCGGCTAGTTCGGGCTCGGCCCGCTAAGGCTCGAGCAGAAAGCTCGGGCCGAGCCTAATTTTTTTTGACTGGGCTCGGCTCGGCTCGGGCCAAAAAAAGCTCAGCCTAAAAAAGCTCGGGCTCGACTCGAGCTTTTTTTTTTCCGGCTTGGGCTCGGCTCAACTCGTTGCCACCACTAATTATTAGTTCCAATTTTAGTTCATGTTCAGCAACTCATCTGAACACGTTCAATAGCCTGCTTCCAGATCCTTCTAATCTCACCAGCACATGCAGCTTCTTCACCTCATTAATTCACGTGTTCCAGCAGAGGAAGATTCCATTCCAGCTCTCCAATTCTAGAGACTTCCATTTAGTGATTAGTTGATAGATTAGTTAGCTATATTTCTCTATAAATAGATTAGTATGCATTGTATTTTTTCTAAATTGAATGAATGTAAAATTCATCTTCTTCCCTGCCATTGCAGCAGGTTCAATCATTTTAAGTTTCAGTTTCATTCATTTTAATTTTCTCAATATTCGGCTATGGTCTTAGCTACTTAGCCTGTACATACAAATTTCTCTTCTACTCCCAACACTATCTATTTAAATCAGTTGTTAAATTCTCCGACAACTACTGAAAGCCCAAACTTGCTTTGTACTCTTATCAGTTTCCAATATGGGAGAAGACATCTGTGAGAAAGCCTAGTTCTCAGCTGTAGTCAGAATCGAGAACTCGGGGGAAGTTTTCGGAAGACACAAGGTTCTCCTATTTGCAAGGCCTATCATGGCTAGCAAACGAAATCCCTTGAAACAATTGGTTGGATTTCAGTGTGTGAGCTTAAATTCAGGAGAAAGAACAAAACTAGAATTTGTAACAAACTCCTACGAAAACCTTAGCACAGCCACTGAAGATGGTTTGATGGTAATAAAAGAGGGGTATAAATACCTGATGTTAGAAGATGAAGAGCATCCCATTAACATTGTAATTTGAGTCCAATTGTTGAATTTCAGTAATAATATACGATGTTTTAGCTTTTGGTTACTGCTTCAGAACTTAAAGCTTCTGTTGTTATTTGTCCCATTTTTCTTCTGAAGGCAATTTATAGATGTCATATAAACAGCAAAGAGAACTGTTGATTTTAGTTGGTTTAAGTCTAGATATATAAGATGATATTAACATGCATCTAATAAAGATAACAAGAAAAATTATAGAGTGGAATGGTACTTGTGCTTAGACCGCGAATACATATAGTTAAGACCTTTCTTTGTCGTCAATATTTTATTACGATCAATTCTATCAACTTCGCGAAAAAAAAAATGAGGCATTTCCTCGTACATACTGAACATTTACATAAAGAGGGAGGGACAAACAAAGTTCAAGACCATCTAGCATGATCCTACAAATAAGAGCCTATTTATCAAAACTATATTATTGCCAAATTCATGGGTTAGAGAAAATTGCACTACATGTCATTTTTTGGCTTTATATTTTCAAAAATGTTACGTCTTTAAAGTCTTTGCAAGATTGTCATTTTTAGACATGTCCTTCATAAAATGAAATTTGACTACATGAAAAATTGTACAAAAAAATGGAAAAAATGTCACATTCAAATAACTCAACTTTCAAATTTAACACAAAAGGAAAGAAAGTGAAAAACCAAAAACAAAAAATACAACTCAATCTATTATTCAAACACTCACTCCCCTCTCTCTCATTTGAATCGTCAACAGCCCACGCTATCACGACCACCATTAATCAGTCCACTGCCGACAAAGATCACCATTAATCTCTTGAGGTTCGCTTTTTTTTTTCTTTCCTTTTGTAGTTTTTACTCTCTTCTCTTATGATTCTTTAAATTTATAGGTGTTTGCTTTTTTATTCTTCGCATTTTTTACCTTGAATTGGTACAATATGCCTTATTTTTTCGATTTTTGTTGTCTATTTTTCTAGTTCTACGAAAATGTAAACGTTGGGGTTTATGTAAGTTATCTATAAATTTATTTCTTATAACTATGTTTTTCATTCTTCTTTCATGTAAATAATGGTTATTGGTCATTAATAGGTAATTAAATTGAGTTTGAGTTTGTAAAATGAGTCAAGATAGAACTGACTATTAAATTGAGTTTGAGTTTGTAAACAGTCGTTCTTGACAGTTAGACTCTGAAATTATCTACAGTTGACTCGCTTATCTCAACAATTGGTTCCGTAAGCCAAGTTTTCTTAAGCTTCTCTTCTACGTGTGATTTTAGGGGTTAAAATGTATGACATATCATCATCTAAGCACTATGGCAAGACAAAATTTTCGGTCATATAGGCAACCTATAATATTAAAAACTATCTCCATTTTAATCATCCAAGCCTGAACAACTATAGAGATGTACCTCTAAAAAAATTTCTCGTATTTTTGTTACCTTCTCAATACTAACATCCTTATCTATACGGCGTAGAGCTAAAATGGTCATAGTAGCAATCCTTTTGACACTAATACGGTCATTTTCAATTATATTCCCATGTCCTGGATGTTCGAGTGGCCAATGAATCGATTACTTGACTCTATCATGACAAATTGGAAAAAAAAAAATGCATGTTAATGCAAGCTTACAAACTCTAAGACCATGTTCTAATATCAACCTGGTGCGACCGCTCTGAATAACACTAATGGATCCAAAATGTGGCTTGCGTCGATAATGGAGACCAACTAAATGTTAGACCCACCATCAAGGTTACTAAATATGCAAATATATGAATTTTTTAGTTAATAAAAAATTGACATTATCTTCCCTATAATTTGAACTAGTAACCTAAACAAAATGCAACATACCCAACAAAAATACTCTCAATCAATTAGAACCATTCGCTTCTTCAATAATCACAACAAAATAATGCAATAGAGAAATTTTGAACTTTAAAACTTCTATTATTAACACAACATAAACTGTATATATGGATACATAATTTGTAGTTTGCCTGCCGACCTATAAATGGGCCTTATCACCAAAAGATGTCAAAAAACTAAACTGCTACTTACCAAGCAAAAAAATGTTGAAAAATATATGAGTTTATAAGTTCACGGGGGAGAATTTTGAAAATAATTATTCTTTCTCATTTATATATTGAAAAATGCGTAGTTCGACCCTAACAATACCTAAAGGGGGATGAATAGGTATATTATAGGGAATTAAAATATTATAACAAATTAGAAACAAGCCGCCAATTGTTATCTCTAGATGATTAAACAATCATGTCAAATTAATCCTATGTTTGAATACCGCAAATCATATAAACAATAAATAAAGCAATAAATCAACACCGGTATGATCACGGAGAAACCTAACTAGGAAAAATTCTGAGCACTTTACTAGGAAATCCACTATAAACAATTCAAACACTTACAGTCTACTAGACTAGACGACACGTACTATCTGATCTCCCAAATGTAATTCCTACAGCTCTCCTTGATACTATGCTCCCTTGTACCAATCCTTAGCTACAATCGTCAAAACTTTCCTGGAATCTGCTGTCCTACAACACTTCTAGCCTCACAGAATCGTCTATCTCATGTGGATCACGAAGAACACCATGTTCTTCACCGACTGGAATTTTAGTCAACTTCCCTCGATATTCAGCAACTCTGACAGATGCGGAGAAAAGCACGATTTGGTATTTGGATTATAGATATAACGTTTTCCTCACCAAAACAATATCAATGGACGAAGGTTGAAAGACAAAATATGGATGATCTCTCACAGATGAAGTTCTTTCAATGTTCAACCTTGAGAAAATACGTTCGGAGGTGTTTCGGTATATGTAGGTAGGTTATAAAACTAATGGGCCGGGGAAAAAGTCTTTAAATCGCGAAATAAAAAAAATTCGGACAACGCTGTCATTCGAGTGAGGGCTCAGCGATAGTCGAGCGACAGGCTGCCGCTCGAATGAAGAAGGGGTGAAAGTCGAGCGAGAGAGTTTCTATTTTTGATGCTCGAGCCAATCCATGACGACAGTTTAACGAAAATTCGTGCCATATTTTCCTTCTTTTTCCATTCTCGAACCCTAGACCTAAAAATCCTAACTTTATATATTTGCACATAACTCCTTGACTTTTTATAACTTTTACAATTCAGTCCCTTTTGTTTACAGAATTATCAATTTACAACATAAAACCTAGCATGCTTCCCATCTGGCATTATGTGACAAAACTACTAATTAAAGTTAAGGCAGTAATCAAATATAAATTACAGGCTCAAAAACATTGTGATACAATTAACTGACTTGAACGAATTCTGCATTTCAATCAACACTTGTTTCTTGAAATAGACAACTAAACACCTAGTGTAAAATGTGTGGAAAATAGTATAAATAAAGCAATTCAAGCAATTTATAGAATATAGGCAATTTACGAATCATATAGTATTTTTTCAATTTTGAACATGCATACTAAATCAAGATATAGTACTAATGCAACCCAACATACCAAGAAGACACATCGATACTACTAAAACATCAAACTTAATTTAGCAAAACTAAAATTAAAATGTAAAATGCCTCTAAGTCAAAAATTTATATATCAAAAATTTTAATTACATCTAGATAATCGAAAAATACATCAAGTTATGCATCACAAAATCTAGATATCTACCCCAAAATACTTTCCACTCCCCCAATATCTACTAAATACTACTCCCCATTTTTGTCACAAATGACTAGGGGTAACCCTACAAACTATGTAGCACTAGTGGCATCATCAGAATATGTCCGCTCCTCGGAAGCAGCATCCTCAATGCAAATAATCAAGTGATGCACCACTGTTTCAACGGCTTCATCCCTTCAGTGATCCGCGATTTACAGTCGCTGCGACACACCGCATGCTGGTGGCGATGCAATGGTATTACTTGGCTAGTCGGGTGTGTTGTGTTGTGGGGATTGTTTGTGGTGGTGTGTTTGTATAGGGTTGGTTTGTTGGTCTATGCTGGACTCGAGTATGTTTGTGTTGGGCTGTGGTGGTGGAGGTGCCTCGCGTAGTGAATGGTGGTGGCGATGGTTTACATGTTTTGGAAGCAGTTTTTTTTTGTGCCGATGGTAGATCTAGTGGTGGTGGTGGTGGTGGTGGTGGATTTTGTTTTGGATCGACGGCGGATCTGACGGTGACATTGTTGGATCAAGTGGGGCGAGGGTTTTGTTGATACAAGCGATGGTGGTGATGGTTTTTGTTGACACATGTGTTGTTGGTGGTTGTGCCCATTGACAGATTTGAGAATTTTTGTGGTAGGGTTTCTGATTGCGAAGTAGTAGTGGTGGTTTTGTGGTGTGGTAGGGTGGGTGGGGATGGGGAAATGTTTGTGATCAATTATTTGGTTGATGTTAACCAATAAATAATTTGTGACTAATTATTTAGTAGAGTGTGGTCTATAAATTGATTAATTTGTGAGCTATAAATAATATGCGACCTATAAAATGTGATTGTGACTCACAATTTATTAAGTTGTGATCGAGAAATTACTTATGATCAATTCATTTGATAATATGTGACCGTTAAATAAGTTTTAACTAACCAAATTTGTGATTTTATGGTCCATAAATAAATTGTGACCTATAAACTTTTTTATCTGTGATCGAGAATAATTTGTGATCTATTATTTTTTTTGATTCATGATCCAAAAATAATTTGCTATAAAATTTTTGATCTGTGACTCAAAAACAATTTGTTATGTGATCGAGAAATAATTCGTGACTAATTAATTCAATAATTGTGACGAATTGAATAGAATTGTGAGCTTAATATATTTAATTAATAAAATATATTTTAAATTAATTATTTCATAAATAAAATGTAATTAATATCTAATTTTTAAAATTTTAAACTTTGTTTCTAAGTTTTAAAATAAGTAATGCGTAATCTCTTAATTATGAAATTTTCCCTTTCCAAATCTTTTCTAAATGGGCCAATAAACAATTAATCATTTCCAAAATGGCCTAATAACTATTTATCACTTCAAATGGCGTCCTTTTGGAAAGACAGAAGAAAACAGGGATGGACCATTAAAAAAAGGTGGTCATCTTCAACCTCCATTCAGGTTTAACCGCTACAAATTCGACCTTCTCCATGTCAAATCTCTAAGTTTAAAAATACATAGAGGCTAGAAAATTGATTTTCTCGAGAAATCTGACCTATGATTTTTAAACCCTGCCATAAAAGTGAGTTTTGCAAATTGATTGTAAGACACCAAGAGGTAGAGATTATGGGATGCCCTGATATCAAACGTACGACTAAAAATCGATGCAAAACATAACTCGTTCGAGAAAAGAAAACCCATGGATTTGAAATGATGGTGTCTGTTCCACAAGCTCCGACCATTGGCAATGTTCCACGAGCTCTTGTTTACTCCAGGTTAGGCATTTCTAAGCTCTCCGACACTTCGAAATGATGGTGTTTGAGCTTAGGGATTGATAAGTGTATTTTTACACACTTATTTAATGCTTAAATATACTTATTATTAATAAAAATGAACAAATTTATACTCACATTTATGTAATTATTGTTTTGTAGGTAAAAATCACACAAAGAAATAGAACAAAGCAAAAAGGAGGAGAAAATGACAAAATTTGTGCAAAATTGGGAATGTGGGGACCGAAACGAACAAAGCTAGAAATTGAATGCAATTTATGGAGGGCATAAATAAAAGAAAAAACAAAATATGATGACCAAATTGTACAAGATAAACGTTGAGGGACCTGGCGTGCAATTATCTAGGGGATTTCGCTGCAAAATCAGATCAAATTCAAGTTTCTAGCTTCATTTTAAAGCTCGGGGTCGTTTTGTTAGCTTCTCAAACTTCAGGGGCTTGGGCTGCAATTTTTGGAAATGAATTTTAAAACCTAAAAGGGCTTCTGTTGCTGCGTGCATCTTCTTCTCCGTGTTTTTTTTTTTTTTTTTTTTGGCTCCTTTTCATTTTTCTTTTCTTCGTCTTTCTCTTTTCTTTTCTTTTCCTTTTCTTCTTTTTTCAATTTACTTGTAATTTTGGGGTGCAAAATCAAGAGCACAAGGAAAATACATCTAAGGATTTGAAGAAATATTTAAGGAAGTCAAGACCAAGTTTCAAAAAAGGGTTTTAATATATAACTTTTTATTTTTCTCAATTATTTTGCCATGTTTATAATGTATTGGATAAAATAATCTCTTTTTTGTCATTTACATAAAATGAGCTAGTTATTTATGTTGTGATTTATGGTAGTAACTTAACATAAATTTAATTAATTTTAATATTTGTTCTTTAACGTTAAAATGCTTATTTTCATGTGTATTTATTATTGTGTTAAATATCTTTCAATTATTTGACCATTAAATGATTGGATTTAGTGATTTGTACATCTTTCGACAAAAGATTGTACGGTTTAGATCAAATAGTAAATACTCTAGATTTGTGTAGGAGATAGAGATATACCCATAACCCTAAATTATCGATTGAACTATTGTCACATAGATTTAATGCGACATGGAGATATAGTAGGTTAACCAATCAATTAGTGTTAATTTCGTTCGAAAGGGGTAATTAACTAAATTTGAAAAATCGGGTCTAATATAATAAATGAGTAATTTATTAATTGGTTTGTGGAGAAATTAATTAGATGACGGTTAAGCGAAACCATGAATTCCAACCACATTTTTCCTGCAAAATTCTCAAGTGTTTGTGTTTTCTTATTTTGTAGGTTTTTAATTAATTTTTCTTAGTTTCCAAAATCAAATTTTATTGTGTGTTTGATTTTATTATTAAAATTAAATTGATCAAAGTTGTGTAATTCAAAGTAAACATTCATCAAGGGATCGACTATTCGAACTCAAAAGATCCGCTTTATTACTTGAACGCGACCCGTGCACTTGTGGTATATAATTTTAGCGAACAAGGACCAAACCTCGTTATATTATCGGTTCGAGGGTAGTTCCTATGACTACTGTTACCTTCATGAAGTTTCAACTTCATGAATGCTGAATTGAAATTCCATAAATATTGAAATTGAAACCATAAAGAAACATATTACACATCAAACCAAGTTCAAATTGTTCACCTTACTCAAGCAACCTTCCAACCTTGAAAATTGTATGAGAGTCGACAATACGGTGGAACTACATGGAATTGAAACATGTATAACAGATTAGAGAAATGGAGATTAAAAGTACAGACAGAAAGAAAAATCAGAGTCCCTACTAGATGTAAGAAATGGAGATTGAAAAAATGCTTTCTTGCACACACAAACTCGTCAAACTCCCTATTGTGTGCTGCTTTGCAAACGTGACACTCTTAGCTCTTTTTCTCCCCTTTCTTTCTTTTTTTTTTTTTTTTTTTTTTTTTTTTTTGTACTTTCAATCACCCGATTCTAGTTCACGCATCCACTCCTCGATTCTTCAATCACTACCCTTGTTATGACCTTCTTCTTTTCAAATTCATAACAAAATATCACTAAACACAAGAGTACAATGAGTAACAATCGATATGTATTAGTTATCAGATAGAGGGTAAATATTAAACTTATCATGAGGTAACAGGTTTAGCGTTTACTATGTTCCTAATTAAGGTAACAAAATTTGAAACTAAACTGTTTGAGAGTACAGCATTGAGCCTAGTTCAGCTCAACTGTCCAATCCAAAAATAGGAGTCGTTCAGGGTAAACAAAGCTGGTAAGTAAGGAATACAGTTGCTGTGACACTGCGCCAACTCCATCGCTTCCATAAGTTACCCTACGCACGGTGGAAGACTTGTTATAAAAATTACCTATTAATATTCCAAGTTCTTTAAAACATAAAAGAGAAATTTGAAGTTTAGACAATTTACATTACATGCCAATTTCTACCAGGGATAAATTATTTATAATAGAAATTACCTTTTACCAACATAAGTTATGCTGCCAACAGGGGATATAACCACAGCTGTTCCCGTGCAAAAAACTTCATCAGCATCAAGCAATTCATCCACTGTTACTAACCGTTCTTGGACCTAAATAATTATATATAAAAAAACTCATTGCCAGTTGAAGTTTTCAGAAGCTCATTGCTGATGGTAATTACTACCTGGAATCCTTGACTACGAGCAATGTCAATTATACTCTTCCGAGTAATGCCAGGAAGAATCGTCCCATTGATTGCAGGGGTAGATATCGCATGGCACTCGAAATATAGTGAGTTGATCAGTGGACGAAAAAGTGCATCTTAGATTAGTAAATGGAAAAGAAAATGATCATGTTTGAAAGATAGCCTTTCAGTCTGAAATTTTTAAATCTGAAATCAGCTGCGTGGAGCTAGGATTTTCACATACGGGGACGGAAAAATGTTTGGGGGACAAACTACTTATGTGTATGTATTAAAAAGAAATTTGAAATTTCTATATAATTTCAGAAAATTTAAATTTTTTGCTGGGAGTTGTCCGTCTGGTTGCCGCTGTCTGAAATAAATGAAGCTCCATTTCAAACTTCTGAAACAACTAAGCAAATTACTAGCATATAACCAACCATGTAGCATATAACATATGGTATATTAATGGACCTTATACTACTCCTCTGAGATAATGTCATGGATAAAAGAGTCTCAATATTTAAATCCATTCATTTAAATTATTGGTTTAATTTCACAAATGGTCACTGAAGTTATCTGAAAATTTCAAAATGGTCACTGAAGTTTCAAAGTTTCAGAAACGGTCACTGAAGTTTGAAATTTCTTTCACAAACAGTCACTGAACTTTCAGATTTTTTGGACGAGTTTGTGGCTAAACAGTCACTGAATTTTCAGATTTTTGGGCAAGTTTGAGGCAATTTTTTGACAACTTTCGACCACCAAAATCGTCGATTTCGAATACCGTTGGAAAGCACACGATGTTCTCTTCAATTACCACCAAAAATCTCCCAAAAACTCCGAGTGATTTGGTCAGAATAAACCCACGAAGTCGACAATCGAAAATTGTGAAAATCAGCCCAGATTTTCAGATTTTTTTTTGCAAGTTTGAGGCAATGTTTCGACAATTTTCGACCACCAAAATCGTCGATTTCGAATACCGTTGGAAAGCCCACAATGTCCTCTTCAATTACCACTAAAACTCTTCCCAAAACTCCAAGTGATTCGGCCGGAATAAACCAACGAAGTCAACTACCAAAAAAGTCTGAAAATCTGCCCAGTTTGGGTAGCTGACTTCGTGGGTTTATTCCGGCCGAATCACTTGGAGTTTTGGGGAGATTTTTGGTGGTAATTGAAGAGGACATTGTGGGCTTTCCAACGGTTACTTGGAATTTTGGGGAGATTTTTTGTGGTAATTGAAGATGACATTGTGAGCTTTTCAACGGTGTCCGAAATCAACGATTTTGGTGGTCAGAAGTTGCCGAAAAATTGCCTCAAACTTGCCCAAAAAAACTGAAAATCTGGGCAGATTTTTACAATTTTCAGTTGCCGACTTCGTGGGTTTATTTCGGCCAAATCACTTGGCGTTTTGGGGAATTTTTGATGGTAATTGAAGAGGATATCGTGGACTTTCCAACGGTATCCGAAATCGACGATTTTGGTGGTTACAAGTTATCGAAAAATTGTCTCAAACTTGCCCAAAAAGTTTGAAAATTCAGTGACCGTTTGTGAAAGAAATTTCAAATTTCAGTGACCGTTTCTGAAATTTTGAAACTTCAGTGATCGTTTTGAAATTTTTAGGTAACTTCAGTGACCATTTGGGAAATTGACCCCTAAATTATTGCATTTGAGCCAGCTTAATACTATTTGAAATTGAATAAAATTGGCACATCATTGAAACCTGGCAATAGTGAACCATTTCAATTCGGAAATCCAATTATAGTCCTTTGATAGCCAAGAAATTTCTACAAAAGGTCCAATTAGTTTATGGTGAATCCAATTATAGGCCTTCGTTATATACTAGAACATTTAATAACTTGATATTCAATGTGACTTGTCCTGCAAAGGAAAATTCTACGTTAAACTACCACCTCGTCTGAAGCTAAAAGTAAATTCGAAGTAGCAATTTCATGCAATGCCCCAATAATGAAATTCATAAAATAGTGTACTTTTACAACAAATACATTGCAAGACGAAACCTCTTCCACATATCTTTTGTGAACAATATCCAGATAAAGAACATCAGAAAAGCCTTTTTCCTTTGCATCAATTTGTGCCTTCAGAACCTATAAAATATGCTTCTGAAGATAAAAATATGCAGAATAATAAAGAAATTTAACAGCACTTAGAGATGACCCAAAGTAAAGAAGAATTCATATAAAAGTAGCTTACTGCTGCATAATTTCCTATAGTCTTAACTCCTCCAGTACCTCCAGGTGTTGCTCGAGGCATTATAGTCTCGACTGTTAAATTTATCGGGGCCAAACCTTCCTGGCAAGATCATAAACATACAATAACTATGAGTTTTTTATGGTGTGTATTAGACACTGGTTATCCTCCAAAGAGGAAATTGTACAGTAGATTTTATGCTTCTGGGAATCACCTAACTATTAAAGAAATGGTTTTACTAACATAAAACGCGAGATGAGATTTGCAGGCCAAATAATACCTTGTTTAGATTTTATGCGTATGAAAGTAGGGGAAAATTTATACTTCACAGGGAAAATCACTGCAACAGATTACCGGCAACAGGGGAAAACAGAGAATGGAAAAGCAACATATGAAGGGAAATGTTGGCACAATGATGCAAATGCCCATTGGGTCTATTGATGTGCCCAGCTGGAAATCTTTGGAGCCCAGCTCAAAAATCTGTTTTATAAAATCGTGTTTGTTTGAGGTTTAGAAACGTGCATTTCTCTTCCCAAAATTGGACACCTGTGATGTCGCCATGTGTCGCCTCCAACACTGTTGGATTGGGGGCTATTAGGTGACTCATTATAAGGTTATTATGGGTTTGAGACTTTCATTCTCTTCAGCTTCTCGACACTTCTCTTTTCATGAGTTCTTTGCACCGTTCGAAGGGTTTTTCTTCTCCTTCTCTGTAAAATCAAATACTCTTATTTGATTTCTAATATTCTCTCAATAGTGTATAATCTTTAGTGATTTACTTGTCCTGAGAGTGATTCTTGAGTGAATCGATTTGTTGGCAAAGAGAGATCCTCATACGTGATATAACTAGGGCTTGACTGAGTGTTTCTTCAATCTCTTGTAATACTTCATTTTGCGCGTGATTTATATACAATCAGTGGTTACTGCATGATTGAGGAGTGAATCAAAGGAGCTCTGTCCGTGGGTGACGTTCTCCATCAAAAGCTACGGTTTCGGTCCCTTTTTCTCCAGTTTATATTCTGTTAAATTCATTCCAGTTCTGATTTTGTTCAATTGGAAGTTTAATTCAGATTATTGCAGTTTTATTGTTATATTATACCCTTTATATTTGAGTTCAAGGTTATAGCAAATAACATTAGATTCTGGATACTTTATCTAGTTCAGTTTTATGCTTGATTCTTGAAGTTCTTATTTCAGTTACCTTGAGTTGTTATTTTCAGTTTAGTATTGTTAACTTTAGCACATATATTTTATTGTGTTTGAGCTAATCAGTATGATCTCCTCCCAACACAACACAACTTTTTCTTTCTTCACAAAATTTCATAAACAATTCTCCTTACACGATTTAGGGCTTACATTAATATACACACTGCAAGTTACATTTTTAACCATTCTTAACTTTTCTACAATAAAACACATTACATAATAACACTGTAGTTAATATTAGCAGTTACACATAAGATTCAACTATCAATCTCATTCAGATTATTTTGAAAATCCTCATCTTGTGAAACTATAGTATCAAGTGATGGTTAGAAATAAGTTCCAAGACAATAAGCATCGAGATAAGATCCATGTAAGCAGGGCTGGCCTTGAGATTTTTGATGCCTTGTCTGACATTTTAAAATGGTGTCCCTTTCACAAAATTAAAAAATATATATAAATATTTCAATAATATTATATCATCGTAAAATTATAATATTTAAATACCGTTTAATTTTTAAATGTCGTGAATAAGAAAAGTATAAATAAAGTTCAAAACCACCTCCAAAACTTCATCAAAATTCATGTCCTCAACAAAAAATCATCCAACCTACTAAACTTTTTGTGCAATTCCATATGAGAAAACTTTGAAATCAGAAACATTAAATACTATATGTAAACTTCGAAATACAACAAATCATGTAAAAATATTTCTTATCACATTTCTAGAAGAAAACTAACTAATTAATCTTTCGTTTCTAGCAAATCTTGTCCAAAGATATTAAAGCTAGGACATTCAATCGTTCTTATAGCATGATAAATTGTAAATAAGATTTTAATAACTTCAATTTTGAAAAAAAAATTTATTTAGTAATATTTTATAAGCAATAAATGTATTTAAAAAGTGATCCAATATTTTCAAATAAGTCAATATATCAAAAGTTATCTTTATTCCTTTTGATATTTCAAATAAGTTAATATATCAAAAACTTTCGTTATTTCTTTTGGTAAAAAATTTCGCAAAATTTTTATCTCTTAAAGTAATCTTTGCCATCAAGATCGCAAAAAAATTACATGTATTAGAACAATATTAAGATAATCACAACATGCAATGCGTTTAACTTGTCAAAAGAAAATATAAATCCAATTTTTTTTTCATATTAATAGAATTGCTCGAAACTTCGTTCAGGTGATTCAATTGCTTAATCTACTATATAAAGGAAATAATTGGTTATGAAAGTATGTTCAAGTGATTGTACATCCTCTACGGTGACATTTTCATCAAAATGTTTCTTCCTATGAATAATATTTTTTTTTTCTTTTTTCCTTTTTCCTTGACACTATTTAAAGCAGGATACTACTGAAGAAAATTATAATTAGTCAATTACATTATTCTTAGTTTTAGTATCTTATGTAATTCCATATCACACCAAGTCAAATGCGTACAAATAATAAAGAAATAATTCATAAATAAATCACTGAAATTAGCTATGAAGAGGTCTAAATCATCTGAATCATTTCCTTTGCTTTAATAAAAATGTCTTATTATGATATATATTTAGGAATAAGAAATACAACAATATTAAATAAAAAACATCATTTGTCTATCTTTTAACTCATTTTTCATAAAATATTGTGCTATTTAACTTAACATAATAATTAAAATTTTAAATTTTAAAATTAATTAATATTTTAAATATATAATTATACATATATATACACAAATACCAATTTTTTTTTGTGCCCCTACAATGATGAGGTCATGTGCGATTGTTCAACTCGCGCACCCTTAGAGCCGCCTCTGCATGTAAGACACACAACTATTAATTATATGTCTCCATTCTAGTCTCTATAGCTCCGTCCATTTTTCATAGTTATTTTTTTTTTTCCTAAAATGAGAAAATCAAATGTACGCCGCATCAAGTAGACAATCAAAAGGTTGAAGAGATGGGTCATTCATGAAAAGAGTCCCCTTGGATGTACTATAACTCATTTGTTGAATTGTACATTGCAATATCTTTTATTTTTTCAAGTTCCAAATATCAAATTTGAGTTGTCCTAATGTGAGGCACGACTTAGCCGCTTTTTGGTAAAGAATTAATTTTAACCACATATCTTGATTCATAACTTTCAACCACACATTTTATCAAATTTTATCAAAATATACTAAAAATCTGATTTTAATCTCCAGCAAACATGTGCTTAACTAAAGCTTAAATGTCCATTTTAAACCATGGTTCATAGGATAGCATAAAGCAAATAGAATTACGTAACTAAAATAGATTATGATAAAGCAATTGATTCACAGGATTCGGACATGATACCTTGAAATAGTTTCCAACAGGCGATACATAAATCAAAAAGGTGTATTCAAGGGCCGGTGCGGGGCCTAAAACAGCTCCACTCCCCATAAGCAGTGGTCTTATATATAATGAACCTTTACCTGCTGGAGGTATCTGATAGAAGAAAATAAACCAAATTCATTTATTTAGAAACACATAAATTATAAGCAACATAAGGACAAAATCTCACATCGAATAAAAAATGAAAATATAGACTAACTTATAAGGGTTTGAGTTAGTCATGTTGAACCCAAGTCTTAACGAATGACGTTTCAAATCTCAAAGCTAGAATGTCATATTACCCATCTTTCATTTGTTAAAACAGTTACTTTTACAGCTTCTACAAACTTTTCTACACTTGGAGAAGGCATGCACTTACGTTCTGCACCCATCCTTAGTCGCAAACCATTTTCCTCAGGACGAAATAACAAAATATTGCCATCATGCTTCCTATAAGCTTTTAAACCTTCAAATAATCCCTGCAAATTAATTTCTAATAAGTAATTCTGCAAAATTAAACAATAATTCTTAGAAGCTTACAAATAAAACATAAAAAAAAAAAACAAAAAAAAAAACTGACCTGTCCATAATTTAGAATCCCAGCACATGGATTCAACTGAATGTTCCCAAAGCGCTGTAATTCACCTTTTGAAAAAATTTCTCCTTCATAAAATTTCATCATATACATGTAATCCGTGGGCATAAACTGAAAACCAAGGTTGTCCCAATCAATCTCTGCTGGTTCAAGTCCCACACTGCTGAAGTTGTGCTTTAATGGTACCTTGAGAAGTTGATGACAGATGTGTCTTTCATGGGTGAAGAGAGGAGGCAGAAGCTTAATAGTGCCGCGTGAACGGCCGAATAGGTGGTGGTGGTTGGGGTGGGTGGTGGCGGCAATAGGCTTTCTACAAATGCCCTCTGTAATGTTATCAAAACTGGACCATAACGAGGAAAATCGGAAACCAGTAGTAAAACTGGTCCGCTTTTTGCTTAAAAGTCGCATAATTAGTAACAAATTCTGTATTAAAGGTGTGGCAACCGTGAACCAGTTGACAAGGCTAGAAGCCTAAACCAGTGAAAGGCCGGAAAAGGCATGTTTCGCCATTTATAGACCAACCCCTTCATAGTATTACAGCACACCTCGGCCATCCCTTTTATCGTTTCTGCATGAAATATGATTTAGGATCGGAGAGAAAAATTGGGTAGGTAGTAACTCATTAAATTTTCAACAATAATGTCATGGGGTTATAAATTCAGTATATCATTTTCCCAATGGCTATTAAACTTGGAAAATGATAGTTGTACACCATGCCAGATCCCTCACATGTGAGGGGGCCCACCATGAATAAAAAAAATTGTAGGCCTCCTCAATGTCAGGGGATGTACATCCAGGGGCGGACCCAGACTCGAAGTCCAGCTAGGGCAGAACTGTTCATCGTTGACCGTTGACAATCAACGTAATAACCCATCGTTTATTAACAGTTATAATACTAAAAATTGATTAACTATTACAAAAAAATTGATTAAAAGCAAGGTGTCTGCATGGTTTGAGCCCAACATTTTCTCCATTAATTTTTTTCACTTGTTCTTAATTTTCTAAATCTAAATTCTCAAATCACAAATCAAAACTCATAAATCCCAATTTATAACTCTAATTTTCTAAGCCTAAATTCTCAAATCACAAATCAAAACTCATAAATCCCAATTTATAACTCTAATTTTTTAAGCCTAAATTCTCAAATCACAAATCAAAACTCATAAATCCCAATTTATAACCCATAACTCATACAACATAAATTATTTATCATAAATCACAAATTCACAACAATTCTCATTTCTTTCACAAAACAAAACTGAGAAAGAAAAAAAAAAAGAGCGGCAGTCGAGATTCGGGAAGGAAATGGGCACTCACCACTCAAAGCTGTAGGAAGAGGAGGTCCGTCTAGTCCGAGTCTGTCGCCGACGACCGGCTTCATAAATCGAGCTAGGAGAGGTGGGAAATGGAGATCGACCGCGACACCGCTTTAGTGTTTCTCGTCATCTCTAGCTCTCTCTCGTTAGCACTCTCTCGCTAGCACAGCGCTAATGCTTCACTTGCTGTAAATACACATATGATGTATCCATGGACCATTGACTGGATTTGGGGCCTTTGGGCCTCTCTTTTTTTTTTTTTCTTTTTAAAAAAAAAAGGTCAGCCTGAAGGCCCCAAATAATGGCAAAACTAAAAATAAAAAATAAAAAAAGTTAGGCCCAAAACAGCAAAACCTGAGTCGTCTTCTTCTTCCTGCTGGTTTCCCATCTTCCACATCCATTTTGCAACTGGCGAGCCAGCGGTTTAAAGGCTCCAGCGGATCCAGCACGGGCGACCGAGGGGGCTCGCCAGGTGCTGGGTCTGCCACTGTGTACATCATGCTGTACATGTATCAATTCTAATTAAACTTTTAGATTTTTTCGAATGATCGCTGAACTTATTATATCTTTATTACATCTATTATTCAATATTGTTAAAATTTGGGGTTCCATCTTAAAAGGTCAACCTTATTAAGAGAGTAACACAAACTCTTATAAATTAGTCTATATTTTCATCTTTATTTAATGTGGGATTCTATCCCTTAACATGCCCCGCAAGATGGTAACTCGTTTGAGCAGACCAATCTTGAAATTCGTGTGCTCGATTTTATTTTATTTTAGTCTTAATCGGATCGAATTGCTCGTTGAAGTTTAATGGGCTCGATATCATGTTAAGATTTGAGATTCCATCTTAAAATGTCAACCTTATTAAGATGAGTAACCCAAACTCTTATAAATTGGTCTATATTTTCATCTTTATTCGATGTGGAATTTTAGAAAATCCAACACACTCACTTGCATGATAAACAAAAACGCTAATTGAATATTCCTAGTTAATGTTAATATTGTGTATGGATGGCAAAAAAATCAGTTCAACCCGATACCCTCATGTATAAAAATGGTGGGGATGGGACGGGACGACGGTCATTGCCCCAAAGCGTGTATGAGGTGAGTACGAAAAACATGGTCATTTTATGTTTTTTATTAAACAAAAATAAAATATTTATAATTATTTAAAAAGAATATAAGTTATTCTTACCAAATTGAAAAAAGTAATAATATTTTATTACTAAAGACATAAAAAATAAAAGACAAATAAACGGGGCGATCAATGTTGCGGGGGACTTGTCCCCACCCCGTCTCGCTTTAACCAGATATAAGGAGAGACAAGATAACAAAAATACCTGACGGTCGTCATGTTATCATCCCTATTATCGTGGTATAATTATAATCAAAATTATTGACATCTAAATTTATCTTTATTACTACAATCCATCTACGGTACATGAAAAATGTAGATGTATTAAGTGAGTCGAGACGACTTGCGAGCTACTCGAGGGCTTAATTTTTTTTCTTATTTATTTTTATAAAAATTGAAAATTGTCTGTTCATCTCGAAGTATAATGAAAATGTGAATTTGTAGGGAAATTGTGAATGTAAAAAAAAAAAAAAAAAAAAATTCTCAAAAGAAATTACAAAATTGTAAAAATTCGCACTTCACTGACTAGGGAAAGAAATATAACTGGCTTAAAAAATCTTCAACAACTGCATTAGTCATCTTATCTTGTACTCCCTCCGTCCCAAAAAGATAGTCCTACGGTTATTTTCACACACATTAAGAAATGGTAGTTAGTATAGTTAGAGTATTAAATTTTACTATGTTTTTCCATCTATACCATTTATCTCTTATCTAGGTAGTTGGTGTTTATTATATCAAGATGTATTAAATAAGGGTATATGTGAAAATGAAAAATTTAATACATATTTAAAATGGAAACATAATTATCTTTTTAGGACGGACAAAAATAGTATACAGGACTATCTTTTTGGGACGGAGGGAGTATTCAATAATCCGCATCTTGCATCCTTCAAACACATTAGAACCTTAAATGTATGCTTCTTTCACCTACTATAGAAACCTACCACCTGCATTAAATACAAATAGATGAATATTTGTAAAGTATTCAGCATTATTATCAAGATTCAACGCATCGTTAATATCACTTTTCGTTCGTTTGGTGCATATTAAAATGAGAGAATGCATTTTTTTGAAGTGATGTGATGAGGAAGATGTGGTTGAAAAAGAAGGAAAAGTTATTNTCGTTTTCGCAGAGATTTTTTAAGTCGGCAATTTATTTATTTTTTTTGGATTTTCTGTGTTTTTTATTGACTATGTATACATATATGAACAGTGCAAAACCAGTTCCCAACAAATGTTGCAGACATTTTTTCATAGGAAGTCGGCAAATTTTTTTTTTTTTTTTTTTTTGTTTTTTTTATTGGCTACAATTTTTGTTGACTTTGACTAAGTTGTTGATATGAAATTTTTTTGCTGGTAATCAACAACTGCTAATGTTGATATGAAAATTATTTATTGCTAGTCAACTGCTACTCTTGTTTAGAATTTAAAACTGGTTTGATGTAAATTTTATGAATAGATTTTAAGGAATGTGATTTATTTCTATTTTTTTTTTTAAATGTGATTGAAAAGTATGAAAAAGTTATAGATTCAAGTGCAAAATGAATTTTAAGTTAATCTCTACCAAACAGGAGCTAAATATGCCTTGAGTAAATTTGTTGTTCATATGAAAATTAATTTTTTTTTTTTTCCCGTCTACAACTGTCCAATAAAATTAATTCAATATATATAAATACCAAAAAATAGATATTAATAAATTGGAACAGAAAATTCAAACGAATTTAATTTAAATGGATTAATTAAACGAAATTTGTTTAGAAAAAATTAAAATAATTTAATTAATTCAATTTAAAAAATTATTTAGATTCGGTTATTCGGTTCTTGGCCTAGAACCGAGAACCGAACCGAACCCATCGGTTATCGATTCAGATATCCGTTCGAGTATTTAATTTGTGAAGAACTGTTCGGTTCGGATCGGTTCGGTTCGGTTCAAGAGCTTTTGTCCAGCCCTAGTTTTGAGTTTTGAGTATCTGTTTTGAAATTTCTGAAAATGCGTTCTTTTTGTCATTCTGAAAAATTGTTTCTCAAAACATAAAAAAAGAAAACGCGTTTCCTTTGAAAATTTGAGAATTTATTTTCAATAATATTTTATTCAAAAAATGTGATTATTCAATAAATTTTAATGGTTTAATGTTAATATATTATTAAATAACATATAAACTTTGAAATTGGTAAATCTTAAAATGTTTTTTTTCCAGATATAAAAAACACAACCTAAATTAAATTTGGCAAAACAGTTCAATCGATATGATTAGAAGTTTACGTGTCAACTACTTTTATTTTATTTATCTTTCTAGGCAAACTACTGTTGTTTTGTACTTAAAAATGTTTGGCCCATGTTTTTCTTAAAATTCATTTTTCCTTAAATTTATTTTCAATTGACCTTCATTTAGATGAGTTAAACTCACATAGAATCCCCTTATCATAAAATAAAAAAACAAAAAAAAAATTAGTTCATCTTATACTCTTTTTCGAAACCTATTTGACTCAAATAATTAAGCTTGAAGGGTTTCACATAACCGGTGATCTATGGTCAACTGACTTGGAGTCATCGGCCCAACACTCGTTACATGGGTCATTTTAGTCACTTAATGGACAGAGTTTGCACATAAGATGTAATAATTGAGTAAAATGATGTGATAAAAAAATTATATATGCTCAAACTCAAGGGGGGAAAAGAAAAATATACGTGTAAATGAGCCTCATTTTAAGGTCCTAATAATTTTATGGGTTTGACTTTCATTAGTAAGGGAAAATACTTATTTAACAGTGATATTTGCATGTAATTTCTCACAAAATTAAGGTTTGTAGTCATGTTCACGAGAAAATAGTGGTACTTCACACACGTAAGTCACTTGTACACTTTACTCCATTTAAACTTGATTTGAGTACATGGGAGATTTTTTATTGGTAATGCAATACATGTGATCACTTGCATTTTTGAGTTTATCAATATGTCGGAGACTTGATTTTAAAAAAAAGGGGGCTATTTTCAAACGTTTCAAAAATTCAATGCTACTTGTGTCAAAATGTTTTCCCCAGCTTTTCACTGAGCATCGCTCGAGCGATGAAAGCAGATACTGTCTCGCTCAAGCAACAGCTCGCATTTTTGAATTTTTAACACTATACCCAAGAATGATTATAAGGCTTCGTATAATGCTCACTAACATTATCTTGATCTTTATATATTTTAATTGTCCCATTCTCGTGCGCTTGGCGCGCAGGAGAATGGGGGTGTGCTTTGCCTTAAGGCAAAGTGCACATGGACAAAGGCCTGCTGCACAGCAGGCCTTTGTCTAATAAAAAATTATTATTTTTTTTAATTTTTTTTTTTTCAAATTAGAAGCTTGCCTTGCCATTTCACACGCAAAGGCCTGCTGTGGCAGGCCTTTGCGTGTAAATTTTTTTTTTTTTAATTTTAGTTTTTTGTCTTTTCTCTATCTTTTACTTATAAAACAATTTCAGTGAGAAGAAAACACATTTCAAACGTTCCAATTTTTTCTAAAACTTGTTTATATTATATCTCTGTTGAATTTTTTGGTAAGTTTTTCTTAAATGTATTGTGTTATATATAAATTTACATTTTTAATTTGTTTAATTT
>CAIGRO010109240.1:0-11297 GCA_903798355.1 Fraxinus baroniana | reverse complement strand
TAGATAAAATTTAAGCTACAAGTTATCTACATTATGTAATTATGATTTTGAAACTTATCTTTATGTAGGAGTTATTAAGTAAATACAATATTTTATAATTTTAGATGTTTGGTATGCATTATTTAAATTGTTGAATTTTTTTACAATGATCAAAAATTTAAAATAAAAAAACATTTTTTTTTACGCTTAGGCTCCACCTAGGCTCCTAAAGTTTAAAGCTTGGCCTCCACGCCTAACCACGCTTTACGCTTTTTAGAACACTGGTTATAAGTAGCTATAGGAAATGGTGAAGGCATAGGGAGAGGTTACTGGAATCTAGTGGCCCACTCCTTTTGCAGAAACCTTAACAATCCTTCTTTCCCGTCTAATTGTTGGTGTTGAGCTTTGTTTCCTATTTCTAGGCACATCAAACAGCGTCACCTCTTTGTTCTACCACTGTCGAGATGGAGGAGGTTGAATATTGGGAGTGTTGTCGATTTTTATATTCTGCTAGTGTACGGATCGTAACAAATAATATTGTATACCAATGAGTCCGGATATCGTTCACATGATAACTACTATCTAATAATTGGTTAAATTATTCATAACTTTAATTTCATCGAAAACAAATAATAAGGTTTTTGAGTCTAAATTATTCTAACTAAATTAAATTAATCTAATATACACAATTTATCGAATTTGAGTTTTNGGTTAAATTATTCATAACTTTAATTTGATCGAAAACAAATAATAAGGTTTTTGAGTCTAAATTATTCTAACTAAATTAAATTAATCTAATATACACAATTTATCGAATTTGAGTTTTAAAAGTACGAATGTTGATGCTAAGACTTACAATTTTACCTATGGATCCCATTTAATTCGTCAATCAAAATTTATTACTATTGTAGTGTTCGATCGAATTCTTCTAAAATATTCAATTCATCTCTCTCGAGTTTTCATTGAGTCTATTTAACTAATTCAATTCAATCTCTATATAAATCAATCTTAGTTAAATGAAGCATTATCTCTAAAAATTCATCTAATGACCGCGATAATTAGTATATGTATCTCTACATGTTATACTAAATTTTACTTGTGGTCTAAATCTAAAACTCATTTTTCGATTCGTAACAAATTTACAAAATCATTGAATAATTGGCCAAAGAATTCAAAGCATTAAATTCACGAATAAAATCAACACATATGCATTTAAAGAACTAGAATTTTGAATAAAATAAATAAATGGTCACACATAGATTACATTGTTCGTTCGCCCTAACTATGAATTTATGTACTCAAAATAATGAAAGAAAAACAAAAAGTATAGAGTTCATAACCAAAATTTGAAATCTTGATCATGGAAAGAATTGAATCTTACACAAAGAATTTTCTTCAACCTCAAAAGTCTTCAAACCCTAGCTTTTGCTTTTTGATCTTGCTGATTATGTGTTTTTTTCCTCCCAAATTGTGTGGAACTCCCTCAAAAGTGCCACAACTTGTATTTATATTTTTTCTCACATTTGTGTCGAATATAGGGTTTTATGGGCTTCAAAACGGGTCAAAACACGCCCTAGATACATCTAGGTGCATGCTTGATGCCACTCTCGCGATGCCGCGACTTTGTATTGCACACCCGGCACCACCTTTTGGGTGAAAATCTGCACTTCACTTCCTTCAGTATTTTTATCATAACTTTCTCCCTCGATATCCAATTGAGACAATTGAATTTGTGTTGTAAAGATAACTTAAAAGACTACAATTTTATTGAATAGCCTTTTTCCAATTCGAATGTTTATTAGGTCAAAAATAGGTTTCAATCTCGAGCTAAAAATCTAGAAGATACTTGTGCAGTTGAAAATTGATTTGTGTCCATATTTTGATCACATTTCACTTTTTTTACTTCTAATTCTATTCAGATGACCTTTAAAATCTCGAATCTTTATCGTGGGTTGGACTAAGCTTTTAAGTATTTACACTTTGATTCCCAAATTTTTGGATCTTTTCCTTTTTCGCCAATGTTCGCTTCTTTCTTTCAATTCCACTTCGTTTCATCAAGTTTCACCTAATAAACGAAATATATAATAAATCAGACTATAATTGTTTAAAAAAATATTAAATGTCTATATTTTTTGGTTCAAATAATACACTTATTTGGGAGCTTGCTCTCTTTCATCAAGTCAACGACTCTTCTTTCTCGCCTATTTCTAGGCACAGTATCACTATGACACCTATTCCCAGACCCTTCACTTCTAACATTTATGCAACTAATTTCTTCCTTATCCTCTATATATAATCGGAAGTGCAACGGAGGAGAATCCTTGCCCTTTCTTTTTAAATCATCAAAGCAGCGGGGAGTTCTTTTCAGCGACCATCTATTTTCAAATATCATTTTTAGCCTCATCTGTAAGAAATCGATAAAACTCATGAAGATTGTCCTTCATGTATCTACTGCTTAGATTCCGGATTCATAATTTTTAAAAAAATGATGAAAGTTCACTAGAAGAAGAATACTTGTTGGACAATGAAGGAAATTTTTAGGGGATTTCGTCGAAGTTGTTAGACATTGATTTACTTATTTAACCTTTTCTCTTCGACAAATTCTCTCTATTTTTCTTCAAAAGCTTTTAATATTTGCACAATTTTCATGAAGTAGTGTGAATGAAACTTGAAGTTGAAAATTTACCTACTCGGACACCTATTAAATCACGCCATCAAACAACTTAAAATTTTTAGATTTGGGACCATTTTATTTTTCTTTACTACACTTGGACTTTTTTACTTGTTTAATCAAAAACCTTGAACGTGACACAACATCTTTAATATGTATGTGAGAACAAAAATTGAGATCTTCACATATTCAATATTTTCGATCTGTCATTTTTTTGCCCTGGAAAAATTGTACTCTATCACGTAAACATGGATTTGCTTTCCTTTTGAGTCTAATCCAAATTATAAGTTACTTTCCTTATTAAAAGTATATTTGATTTCTTATTTTTCTAATATATTTCTATTTATTGTGTCTTGTTACCAACAAATATGAGTTATTCTTATTTAAATCATTATTTAGTGTAAGAGTAATGTTATTCACAATCAGCGATTGTCAATAGTTACCATATGTAGCAATTTGTTATTTGATGTATTAAATTGTTATTAGCTTGTCTTCCATTAATGTCTCAAATAACAAGTTGACACGCATGATGGCTATCGGTAGTCACTGATAGCATTAATCGTAAAGTAATAGTGTATTAGCAAAAACACAAGTAAAATTTATATTTTCAATTATATTAATTATATTTTCTTAATTTGTATTAAAATTAAAGTAAGTTTGTAGGGGAGATGGAGTACCTAGTTTTATCTTTATTTTTTGTGGAAAGTATGTCCTGGTATATTACGCCCCAGTTTGAACCCTATTAGACAAAAAATTATTTTTTTTCAAACTCATTTTTAATTATACATTTTTTTCAATAAAATAATTTTACATATGAGCTCGTTCGTTAGAGATTAAAATCGAATTAAAATTGAAAAACTAGCCGTTATTGTTGACTTTTATTAGACGAGTGAGACCTAATAACGATTATATTTTCAATTTTAATCGATTTTTTAGCCCTCTCAAACATGCTCGTAAACTTTAAATTTTTCTCTATTTTTAATCACACATTCTCCTAAAAAATACAATTGCAAAATCCATTCTTTTAAAAACTGGGTTTCAAACGCACTTTAAGCCCTTGTTTGGTACACATTAAAATTTTCATTTTCATTTTTCTACTCTTTTTCAACCACACATTTTTCAATAATTAATATTTTTCATTACATCAATAACTTTTCATTCTTTTTAAACCACACATTCTCCATCAATCAACTATTTCAGAATACATTCTTCCAAATTAATGTGGATCAAACACACCCTAAGTGTGGAAGCTTCTTCACCTACCGCGCTGATTAAATGGGCATGAGTGTAGTGTCTAGATACAATGAATGTGCAAGCAGTGTGAAAAATAATCAACTCCAATGTCATTACAACGAGAAAAGATGACAAGATAACTACAAAGTGTTTGGTTTGAGAACTATTTAATAAGACACGACAGTGATGTTTTAATTAATGTTTGGAAAATTGAATCGGACATCTACTAAAAAAGAATTATTATAATGGTATATCACCACTTACACAAGGGTGTCCATAATGGACACCCGACACCCTCCTATTGGTGAGGTGTATGGACATCCGGCGCCCTCCTATTGATGAGGTGGTGTCCGGCGCCCTCCTATTGGTGAGGTACTTGTATATTCATAATGGACATCCGACACCCTCCTATTAGTGAGGTGTATGGACATCTGGCGCCCTCCTATTGATGAGGTGGTGTCCGGCGCCCTCCTATTGGTGAGGTGCCGTCGGGTGTCCATTATGGACACCCTTGTGTAAGTGGTGATGTACCACTAGCATCACCCACTAGAAAAAGGGTAAGGATCAATGGTCAAAATGTTTAATTAGAGTCGAACTGGAATCAAATCGGATACAATAAATATATAAATACACACACAAAAACAATAAAATATTATAAAAATAATAAAATTTTCAATTTATAAATTAAACAAATGAAAAGATTGAGGTGAATATTACCATTCATTTAACGTCTGTTTGATACATATTAAAATTCTTCTTTTTTCAATAACACATCAATAACTTTTCTTTCTTTTTCAGCAATACATTCTCCATCAATCTATTATTCCAGAATATATTCTTTCAAAATAATGTGGCTCAAACACACCCTTAGTTGGGCCCGAAATCAAATTAGTCAATTAGACATATATTTGAAAAATGATTTTGATGGACATTTTAACATTTTTTGCTATTCCACATTAAAAATTTATGCAATCAATTGAGAGAAGTACATTTATAAAAGAAGTAATCCATCCCATATTATTATAGAGCTTTGCTAGGGTCCCCTCCAATAGAGACGACACGTGGCGACATGTCATCAAATCCGGTCACCAACCATGGCCATTTATCATTTCCCATTATTATATGGGCCTTTGATTGTAGTGTATGAACCCATTAATGAATTTAAAATTGATAAAAATCGGTAAATTTGCCATTAGTTAACTGGTTTACGATTAAACCAACGGTTTTAACTATAGTTGGTTAACCGGATGTGATCGGCCTGCTTTTTTGTTTGATTCCCAATTTTAATAAAGAAAAAGTTTAAATTTAATTGTATCTAATATTACGTAGTTCTTACTAAATTTATCATCGTGATTTGTGTTGATAAAGATGATAAGATAATATTATAGGAAAAAAGAGAGAGATTAAAACCAATGTTATCATCGTGACATGTGTTGAAGATAATATTATAGGGAAAAAAAGATATTAAAACATAAATAAGTGATTAAAATACTTTATGTTCAACATTGACAACAATAAAATTTTAGATGTGATAGTTTTTCTTTTTATTTTCCCCCTTTTATCTAAGTTAGAAAAAAGGGTTTTTTTTTTTTTTTGACCTTTTTATGAGCAAACTGTAAAGAGGGATATATCAATCCTTGAATCTTCGATCCTAGTAGTGGAAATAAAAATTCTTGATGAATTAGATAAAAGATTTGAGTTCAAGAATAAAAATAGACTCGCATTCAGAAATAGTCAAATAGATGTACCCTTGTTTGATTTAGATAAAAATTAGAATTTTAGTAAATCTTGATGAAAAAAATGATAAAATATGTAGTAGATTTCTATAAATATTTGATTTCAATTAATTATTGATTTTAACTTAAATCTCATCATATTTTTAAATTGAACTAAATATGGATGGTGTCTTTTCCCAAAGGGTAATTTCAATTAATAATGTTATGTAGTTTCACTGGAGTTGCAACCCTAATCTTGGTGTCGTTCTTATTTAAATTCACCTTCCATTTAGTTTATTATCTAATGTGCAACTCCAATAAGGCTAAATAGTATTATGTACAAGGAACAATTGTCTCGTCTCCTTGACCATCTACATTCCCTCATGTAGCACGGTTTTTTTTTTTTTTTTTAACAAGATGGCAGAGAGAGGTTGGATCATACCCCAACTGAAAAATGAGAGAGAAAAAAAAGAATTATATAAATTTTAAATTTTTTTCTTCTTTATTCTTTGTATTATTGTATTTTTTTTTGTTTGAAACATTGTTCCTAACTGAATTAGATTTCGCTTAAACTTTGAAATGTACTTGTCAAAGATGAACGTACACGACACGTTATTTTGAAATACTTTATAAGCACTGTAAAATTAGAGTTGGGAGAATTTGATGAGTACGAACTAAAAAATAAATAAAATTTAGGATTGAAATTTAAAAGAAGAAAATGGTATTCTCGAACCTCAACTCCTATGATTCAGATTTTTTTGTAATGATAAAATACTACAAATATGCAATATTTTTATACTACACTTGGTATATAAGAATTAATTTATAATGCATGAATTTAAACATTCATTAAAATTCCTAGATACAAGAATAGAAATAAATTCTTTTATAATAATTCTAGATTTATTAGGTCAAGATACATTGAGTCTAGATTAATGTGAATGATAATTAATTGAAAAATAATACGCGAAATTCGTACATTACAAGAATTTTGTAGTATTTTATTACGTGTTGAAAAATGAAAACTAAGGTATTATTGAAATAATTGAATTGTAATAGAGTTAAAATTGTTCAACAAATGATTCTCACCTGTGAGGGTCTGTTCGATATGATTTAAAATTCAATTAAAATCAAAAATAAGTCATAACTGAGTCACACTCGTCTAATAAAAGTTAACGATCACGATTATTTTTTTAATTTTAATCTAATTTTAATCTATATGGAACACGCCCTTAATATATTATATAGATTGGTGGAACATAGACGGTATTACAGGCTCATCCTGTGTATAGTGTTCAAATAAGATTTAACCTTTTTTTCTTCCCCTGTGGTTATGGGCATTGTTGATCTTTGGAGTCATCAATGGTGACCCCTCACCACTCTCCTTCTCCCAATCAGCTGCAGCCACGTTTCGCTTACGCAATCTGAAAATCATATCATTTGGAATCATATCAATCTGAAAATCATATCATTTGTGGATATAAATTCCCATTTTCTCGTACACAAGCTGCTCCTTCTGAATTCTCAACAATGTCTTCTTCTATACCATCCAAAATGAAGGCCTGGGTTTACAACGAGTACGGCGGCGTTGAGGTGTTGAAATTTGAGGCCGATTATGCAGTGCCGGAAGTGAAGGTCTTGATCAAGGTGGTGGCGGCGGCTCTTAATCCCGTTGATTACAAGAGGAGGCTGGGGAATTTTAAGACCATTGATTCGAAGCCTCCTGTAAGTTTCTTTTACTCCTTTTTCTCTAAGCTTTTATTCTCAGTGTCTTTGTGCCATTATGAGCATGTTTCGATAAGATTAAAATAATCAAAAATCACTTTTAAGTCAATCTTTTAATCAGTGAAGCACGATTTTATGCCTTTGGAAAACTGATTAGTTTATCATGTACTCTTGGCCATGAAAATTTGTGTTATGGGCATAACCAATTGGAGATGAAGTTTCTATGTGCACGCTAAGCTAAGAATCAGATATTCACAAAGTCGCACAATAACCGTATTATCCGCTGCATCCTATGGTTAATTGACAATTATCAGCATCTAACAAATGTAAATGCCAATTTATTGGTTTCATTTCTTTTTTTTTCCCAACAGACTGTTCCTGGCTACGATGTTGCTGGTGTGGTAGTTAAAGTTGGTAGTGAAGTAAAAGGCCTAAAAGAAGGAGATGAAGTATATGGCGACATAAATGAAAACGCACTAGAACAACCTAAACGATATGGCTCCTTAGCCGAGTACACATCTGTGGAGGAAAGATTACTAGCTCTTAAGCCCAAGAATCTTGATTTTGTACAGGCTGCTAGTCTTCCTCTGGCAATTGAAACCGCCTACGAAGGTCTTGAAAGGGCTGGATTTTCTGCTGGAAAATCCATACTCGTTTTAGGTGGTGCTGGTGGAGTTGGATCTCTTGTAATCCAGGTAAAATAAGATGTGATTAGGTTCATCTGAGGGATTAAGTAATTATCTGTAGGACAACATTAAGAGCACGTCTGGTATCGATATTGGACTGGACCTTATTATAAATAAGATTTTACCTTTTTTTCTTAACGCATAATACTATCCAGTTCACTTTATCAAACATGCCACGGTTGTTTAGATTCTTTCAGTACTAGGAATTGTTAGCCAACATTTAAACCATCTCTGTGTTTATGTGATGCAGCTTGCAAAACATGTGTTTGGTGCTTCAAAGATTGCTGCTACTGCCAGCACAAGTAAGCTGGAATTTCTGAAAAGCTTGGGAGCTGATTTGGCTATTGACTATACCAAGGAGAACTTTGAAGACCTAGCTGAAAAATTCGATGTCGTTTATGATGCTGTCGGTAAGACAATATCCCAATTGCCACTAAATTTGAAACCATCTTAATACTGTTAGCTTCATTTAGTGTTGACATTATGGGACTAACATTTCTCCTCCTAATTCAGTGGATGATCCTTGTTACCATACCCCGAGCTATTGGACAATAACTCATTTCGCACCAAAACTCAAAGAGACTTTTTAACATCCAAGTGGATATGTTAGGAGCAAGTGGAGATTAATAAAATAAAATTAGTACATCTTTGTCCTAAAAATGAATCGTTGTGGTAATTTAGCATGTTGTACAGCTTTCTTTTCGGATATCTGAAAGTACCTAAGGTCCTTACTTGACATGATGACGTCTGAGGTAAATATGCCTCTATTACTGTGGCAATGTCAAGATTGTTGCTTTCTTGTGTGAATGGGTTATTTGGGGAAGCTTATATAAAAACCTTCGATTCTTTTCTTCTGTTGAAAAAGGAATGTGGTATATTATATATTATGGGTCAGTAAGGATGTGGTAGAGAAAAGCTTTGGTAGGACAGTCTTATATGCACACGATATAGGACCGTCCATTTCATGTCACATCAGACCTCGAGCCACTCAGATCGCAACATCTCTGTGTACAAGATGGTAAGATAGAAACAAAGTCGATGCAAATGCTGAGGTGTTGTGATTTGAATGGACGGTCCTATCACATGTACTTATAGGACCGTCCTACTGAAGTTTTGCCTATAATAGTCATGAAAATGATTCATACAACGTACCTCAATATTTGTCAAGAATAATGCTTAGTTTTTTGTTGTTTGGAATTGTGGTTGCTCGCAAAGAGTTCACTTATTGATGACTAATGATGGTGTCATTTTTCTTTGAAAAACTACAGGGCAGGGAGATAGGGCAGTGAAGGTAGTGAAGGAAGATGGCTGTGTAGTACACATAGCTGGTGTTGCAGCAACACCACCTGGTTTTTCATTTATACTTACTTCAAATGGAGAAATGCTGAAGAAGCTAAATCCATTTCTGGAGAGTGGGAAGGTGAAGCCGGTGCTCGACCCCAAGGGGTTATTCCCTTTCGACAAGGTTAATGAAGCTTTTGCTTATCTAGAAACAAACCGAGCCACTGGAAAGGTGGTTATATATCCTATTAATCCGTGATCAGCGACTAGGAATACTAAGCTTATTTTGTCTACAGATATATACTATGATGTTAGAATAGCAATGTGGTTTATAATATTTTGAATAATTATAAAGTTTGTATGGGGAGTCTTGTAGATATTGTTGAAAGTATGTTGTAACTGGCAATGTCAAATGGAGAATAATAAAGATGCAGGTACGAAATAATATAGTCAGAAAATATGTGGAGTTCCGCATTTTTCTTCCTTTTTCTTTCTATGTTGATTTTTGTTTTTTGGTAGGAGGAGCAGAATGGTTAACGATGAAGATGTAACATCCCAAATTTTCATAAACACTAGTGTTACCAAAAAACTTACTTTTTTTTTTTTACGTTAAAGGCGGAACAATAAAAAAATAAATTCCTTTAAAATAAAATAATTGGAATATCCATAAATTTAAACTAAACATGAAAATTGTATCTTAAAAATAACATAATCACATAACTAATTAAATAATATGTTTTTGAATGAATTATACTAGTTAATAAATTAAAGGACAAAAACACTTAATGTTTACTTTTTTCTTCGATCCTATTGGCAGCTTGCATCACAATCTTGCTACAAATCCAATTGACTCGACTAACCTATAAATTTATTGTAAGAGTCAGTATTTAAAAATACAAGTAAGATATGTGTAGTTTTCATACACAATTATATAATAATCAATTTAAACACTTTATACACCTCTTCTCTTATGAAGTATATCGGTGGCCAAGCAACATACCCATCATGTTAAATTGTCAAAGGATTTTATATCTCTGTAAAAAGAATCCGAAGGTCCACTTGCAATTCATGCATAAATAAATGAATACATAAAGCTATATAGAAACAAAACACTTACACATAAGTATTTTATCTGAAAGCCCAAGATTGACTAATCAAGAAGGGGTTAATTGGTTTTTAAAACTTTTTCGAATAATTAACTAGATTCACGTAAGTTAAAAAACACGTTGATAAATTAATAATTGTAAGAAAGTTCAAGCAAGTGCATCAATCAAATAATAAGTGCAAATAAACGAAGACAACTAAATACAAGTANTAAGTTAAAAACACGTTGATAAATTAATAATCGTAAGCAAGTTTAAGCAAGTGCATCAATCAAATAATAAGTGCAAATATACGAAGACGACTAAATACAAGTAAGCAAATAAGTGAAGCAATGTAATTTGCAAAAGGTAAAAGCGTTAAGTAAAAGAGATAGAAAGTGCAAACGATATAGTTATGGAGGTTCGATGTAATGCAATGATCTACGTCTACCATTACCAAGCTCTCCGACACGAGCAAGACCTTTTTCACTATGTTGATGACTTATGGTGCAATCCAACCCTTTACAACGCTTCCGGTGACTTACAAGCAAGGAGTACTGATCCTTTACAATGATGAGCTTTACGGGACCTCAACACAACCCACACTATTGAGCTTTACGGGACCTCAATATAACTCATACGGTGACTTACAACAAGGAACATCGATCCTTATATAATGTTGATCTTTAAGGGATTTCAACACTACTCACAATTCAAATAAGTTTTACAAATGAAATTTCTCTTCTTAATGAATGATAAATTTAAAATTGAGTACAAGAAGAGAAGTAGGCTCACACTTTAATAGATAGCAATAAATGAAATTCAAGTGTTATGTTAGAAAAACTTTGATAAATAGGATAATCAAAACTTAGATTCTATCAATCAAAGTGTTTCGATGAAAAGATGAGGAAATAAGTACAATGTA
>CAIGRO010109181.1:0-14062 GCA_903798355.1 Fraxinus baroniana | reverse complement strand
AACAAATCTCCACCTTGACACAAATTCCGCTACAGTAAACAAAGCTTAAATTTTTTTCACTTGGAGCAAATTCTACTACAAGGAATAGACCAATAGCTCTTCAACAAGAAATTTCCTCATTTTCCACAAAGTCCAACTATGACAAACTCACCGCTAGGGCTATAAGCAAAAATCGTCAAACCGAACAGAAATCGCATTTTAGAAACCATCGGTTTGGTGCCACGTGGACCCGTTAACGGAATGATTTTGAAAACGGTTTGGTTTAGGTTTGAGAATTTTAATTGCGGTTTAAAACCAAACCGGACCGGCGAAAAAATATATAAAAATAAAAAAATAAAAATAATGAATTTTTTTGAAAATTCATCTAAATATGCAAAATTCAATAGTTTTGTCATTTGTGTGTATTTTTGTCAATTTATAATTTTCTATTTAAACCGGACCGGCGAAAAAATATATGAAAATTAAAAAAATGGAAATTTTTGAAAATTCATTCAAATATGTAAAATTCAATAGTTTTGTCATTTGTGTGTATTTTTGTCAATTTATAATTTTTATTACATATATATTATTATTACCAAATAATCGTAATTTATATCTAATAATCTCAAGACTAACATAATCTATCAAAAATCATTTTCTTTTTCAGAATTCAAATTTCTACAGTTGCTTCCGAGTCTGCATTCTCAACTGGAGGTCGGATACTTGATTCCTTTAGGAATTTATTAGGTGCAAGGATGGTTTAATCTTGTATATGCGGAAAGAAATAGTTACAAATTAAGAATGAACCTATAGTGTTGTACCAATATTTAGATGAAGTGGAAGCATTTGAGGATTCAATTAAAGTTGTGTCACGTGGTTTAAATCTTCTATTACCATATTTTTAAAAATTCTCTTATCTATCTAGTATCAAATACTATGATGATGTAATGAATGCATTTGTTTGACAATGGAGATTATGAATCATGTGTGACAACAATTGATGTTTGAGTATATGTGAGAAACTGAATTTGTAACAATATACAACGGTAAGTTTGTGTAATTGTTATGTTTAGATATTATAAATTATTGATTTATTATTATGGTTGTTTATTCTCTCTATCTAATTAGTAATTTTATTTTTCAGATATGATAATCACGAGGTCTTGTTGAACATCATTATATTTTTTGGGCTTTATATTTAGTTTAATAGACTTGTATTGTAACGTTATCGTAAATTCTTAGCCTAAAATGGCAAACACAAAACTATATTTTAGTTTAAACACTAAAGTGAAACTAAATCAACCATAAATTTAAACGTCATCTATATAAATCAAATAAAATGATTTATTGCTAGTAATATATAAATATATATTGAATTCAATGAATTAATGTCATAAAAGTAGACTGACCCAAAAATATACGGCGAAACCGACGGTTTAAAATCGGACCAAACCGTTAGGTTTAGGTTTGAGTTTTTTTCAAACTATTCAAAATGGTTTGGTTTAGATTTGAGTTTTTCTCAAACCGGTTTAAACAATTTGATTTGAAAATTTGTCAAAAACCAGTAAAATCGGACCGCTTACACCCCTACTCACCGCTACTCAGCAAGATTACCTCGAGTACCAAACTGCTCGAATTATCACCACGAGCAACAAAATCACAAATAACTCAACAATAATTACCAAATAGGGAAGTAACATACCCCTATAATAGAATCAACATAACAAATTGCTTCTGTTGAAAGTTCTTTACTAGACTCAATACCCTCAACCACATTTAAAACATAGGCCACTAAATCAGCTTCCTTGTACCTTTGTGGTGGCCTAATATTTTCGCTGGGTATGTCTCTAACAATTGAATACTGAGGCACCACTAGTGATGGTGGCAAAGCAATATTATCCTTAACTTTTGAACTCAACTAAGATGTATTTTTCAATGTAGACCCCAAATAGAACTCCAACCATATAGTACCAAAATGAATATTCACCAAAGTTCCTAATTTTTGCCGTTTGGTCTCCAATTTCAGTTGTTTGAAACTATTTTATTAACAAATCCTGATTGTGACACATGAAAAAGCGCATACTATATCAAGAATCCAATACTTGTCAAGTTTGAAGTCGCCGTTAGAAAGAACCAAAAGTTCTCTATCACTATAGCATTTTTGTGCAATATTGATTTCACCTAAAGTTTCTGGTTGCTTTCTATACTGATTTACAGTCATTTTTCTTTATTTTGCAACTTATAACAATCTTTTTTTATGTTCCTCTTTTTCTTGCAATAATTACAAATTTTATTACTGGAATTAGACTTCAAATTGCCCCTCTCATAACTATCATGAACAACAAGACCTTCTCATTGAGCCTTATATCCAACAAGATGCATCATCTTCTCATTTGAAAATAAAGCATTATATACTTTTTCAACGATTAAAGTATCACAACTATACAATATCTATCTCTGAATGACATATATGAAACAGGCAACGAACATAACAAAATCAATCCTAAATCTTTTTCATAATATTTAATCTCCAAGGTTTTAAATTAGCAAAAATTTCTTTAAAAACAGTTAGGTGAACTACAAGTGATGTACCTTCTGTCATATGATGAGAATACAAACGTTGTTGATTAGATTATTCTTGATGCATAATTCCTTCAACTTCAACCACAATGGAGCTGAGTTTTCTCTTTCAAAATTTCGTGAAAACTATAATTCAAAAGATGAAGATGAATTTGTGATAGGACATTTCGTTCCTTACGTTGTTTCTCCTCCATCGACCAATTTGAGAGTATCTAGTTAAATCCTAACAAAGCGTCATCCAAATCCATCTGAGCAAGCACTACTCACATCTTCATATGCCATAACGAAATCTAGTGTTGCGATCTAAAAACGGAATATAATACTTCATAGTTGCTATTACAAGAACAAAACCTCGAACAAATCAAACCTAAGCTTTGATACCACTTGTTAGGACATAATTAGGACATAATGATGAAATTATATGACATAGCATGAAGTAGCAATTACAACAGTAGAAGAACACAAGAAATTTGACAGATGAAATGAGAATTCACTATAATATGGAGAAATAATACAAAGATACTGTGTTTACAATATTGTCTTGACTCTTTAATTCTATTCAAAGTCATAACTCACGCGGAGCATATGTAGGACCTAAAAGAATATGTTTTAGTTTGAAAGAGGAAAAAATCGTACAAGAAAATAGAAATAAAAATTTTCCAAATAATACTACAGCTAAAGCTACAGCCTTGCACTAGGCGAGCGATACTCAAGCGGTAGGCGAGTGACAACGTCAACACTCAAGTGTTGAGTGTATGGGTACTTAGGCATCTCGTTTTGGGTCCAACTTGATTCCAAACATCTTATATGGTGCCGATGCCTAATCTTTGTCCTGAAACCTCCCAAACCATATTTTGACCTCTTTCAAACAATCCACGAACATCCAACGAAATTTGAGTTATATATAACATATTGTAAATAATTAAGTTAACAAAACTTTCAATAATTTACTACCAAAGAATTGTGTATGCTAGTTATTATTAAACTGAACATATTAAATTGCAATTAATGATAAATTATAATTATTTTTAGTTCTTAAAGGCATTTTATGACCCCTTTTGACATGATTTTAAAGAAGTCAAAATGAGATTTTGAGCTTCAAAAGTTGCTTTTGAATTCATTTGATTAATTTTATAAAAATGTTTCTTTTAGTTATAAGAGTTTTTAGAGCAAATTGAGCCAATTTGACTTCCTCTAAAATCAATTGCTAAAAAAAAAAAAAAAGGGAACAAAAAAAAAAAAAAAAAAAAAAAACAAGGAGCATAGAAGTCAAAATGAGATTTTGAGCTTCAAAAGTTGCTTTTGAATTCATTTGATTAATTTTATAAAAATGTTTCCTTTAGTTATAAGAGTTTTTAGAGCAAATTGAGCCAATTTGACTTCCTCTAAAATCAATTGCTAAAAAAAAAAAAAAAAGGTTATTTCAGAAATTAGTTTTTGAACACTAATTTAGTATATTAGCTTAATTTTCAATAAGATATGACTAAAATATAGAGATAATAAAATTATCCGACCAACCTCAAATCCCCACTTTGTTTTGTAATTGGGACACGATGGGGGCAGTAGCAGACCCAGCACCCGGCCAGGGCTAGTCGACGACCGCCTGAGCTGAGTTTCAATGCTGGGTCCGCCACTGTATATATATGGCTTAAAGAGTGGTCCGTGAGGGAATATAATACTTAAAACTAGAAATAGAGGTTGTTGTTGTGATTCTTATACACGAGCGGATGTCTCTGATTTTGTAATAAAATTCTAAATTAATTATATGATATCATTGCTTAGAATTCATGTGATGTATAATAAAGAAAAAGTGATAAGTAAATTTACTTATAACTATATAACTAAATGAGTTACTTATGGGTAAATAAATGTTTTAAAATGAATTTTTTTTTTTAAATTATTCAAAATAAACAATATGTAAGTTACTTATTTTGACACAAATATTAGAGCTACTTTTGAAAAATAATAACTTTGTTGCCTTGAAAGATAATAACTTTATTAGGGCAACAACGATGAAAGGCTGGCTTGGGTCACTCTTGTAGCGGAAACTCACTCAAATGATCGTCAAAATAGTGTTTTTCAGGCTCAGTTTTATGTTATCTTTTTCTACCGAACAACCAATCCAAACAGCTTCAACCCCCAACCAATATATTCACATCAATTATTCATCAATCTTACCTACAAAGGACAAGTTAACGGTGACATTTGTAGCCGCAATGACAAGAAGAAAAAACAATGAAAGAAAGCAAGAAACGAGACCAAAAATCAAAGAAAAGCCACAAGTTTTTTCTTCTCTAGTAGGCTGCCGATTTCTCTCTTGCATACACAAGATTTCTTTCTTCTTTTCTCACACGAATCATACACTTTACTGGTAGAGTAAAAACACCATATATATAGGTTAGGTTAGTTTAGGCTTTATTTGGACAAATAAAAGGCTTAAATGGACCAATATTTAAAACAGTGTTCTAAATAGCGGCAAAAAGCGCCGCTATAGCGCGTAGCGCGGAGAAAACGCGACGATTTTGTGATATGAGCGTAAAATAGTGGTCAACCTTTTTTGTTGACCGCTATAGCGAGCTTAATCGCGCTATTGCGCGCCTTATCCCTTTTTTCCCCATAAATTTTTTTATATATAAAATACGCTTTTTAGAACATTGATTTAAAATCATCCAAGAGGTCAATTATATGAGCCATGAGTAACATTAATTTCTTAAACTACTTCCAACGATCCACGTTATTTTTGGATCGAACATTTGGACTGGTTGTTGGTAACAATTTAATCCAACTTTTACATCGTAGCTCGGGATTTATTGGGTATCAAAACCCAAAAAATCTCCACCGACACCCAATCAACCTGCAAGCAATCAAAACACAAAGTTAATATTTGCATAATCAAGGCAACCAATGAAATTGGAATCACAATCATAGACCTTACCTCATATGTCAGAACTAAAACACATACCATACATACTCTATGTACTCACCAAGGTTAAGGTCAAATAACACCCAAGTAGAAGCAGATAATAACGATAAACAATCAAGAGTAAATAATCATGTGATGAAGATATAATATAGGATAACCCACATATATTTTCCAAAATACATTCACACGGAATAACAGGTTAACAGTCAATCAATCAAATGGTCAAAACACACATGCATAAATGACCCTACGAAAAGATCTCACCACACTTATCATATCCAATTCCGTGTTGCTCACGCCTTGAGAACACATATCTCATCTCATCGGTTATCATGCTCACTAGACTGATCACTCAACTCATGTCTAATGGTAGACCTTTATAGATCATAAGTCCTTAGGATAATCGTCTATCATACATCACTTCTCCCAACTTAAGTAGATAATGGGTCACTACCTAACAAGAGTGATAGGAGTGTCTCTTTCACACTCCACCTGATCAGAGTCTATTCACAGATAAATGATTCCAACATTTAATCACCTCTCTACTCGTGACCCAAATGTTACACTCCACATCCTAGTACATAACACCAATGTACTCCTAGGCATCTATATTCCATATACCAATAGACACTCAATACACTGCTAATACATCTTAACCAATATGCATGCAAATAATTACACCAAGTATTTAAATTACTCTTAAATGCATGCAGATTCACATATTCAACACATTGTAATGCACATATAACAATGCAACATAATTAAGCAATCACACACATGCAGAAATGATTACATACGGATGTACATATAGTAACTAGGTTTACTTTCAATGAACCTCATTAGGGTCATCATTTGACCCTATAGCCACATTCGGCTCACCTCTTATCTTACCTTTCTGCATATCCTTCTTCTTGGGACAATCCCTCTCAAAGTGTCTAGATTTACAACAGTTGTAACACCGTTTACCACCGGACTTATCCCATATCTTGCTCTTCTTCTTATCACCCTCATCACTCGAATCACTATTGTATTGAACTCACTCAAATTCATTTGCTTAAACTTCATTCTACTCCTCATCGTATGTAACTCACCACTCTTCTTATCATCTTTTTCACCCTTAATCTCCATCTCCTTACTCCTAAGGAATCTATGATAATCTCGAGTGTTAAGGTGTCCCTACCATACTAAATCACGTTCTTAACCTCTCTATATGATTCTGACATAGAATTAAGTAAAATGATGGCCTTATAAGTTTCAGACACTTTCTTATTACAATTTACGATATCTTGAACAAGTTTATTAAAAATATTTAGAATATAATCTAGATCCTTCAAAAAATCAATTTTAAAATTGAAAAATCTCTAAGCAAGTACAACTTATTAGGAGTAGATTTAAGTAAATATAAGTCCTCCAACTTTTGCCAAAGTTCATTTGTAGAATTAGGTTTTCTAACTTTAAAACAGTGTCAGTTCTAAAATAATTGAAGTGTAAGTAAGTGCATCATATTTTTCTTTTTGTGCTTTTGTCAAATTTGTAGGAAATTTGTCATCTATGGCTTTTGAAACATTTTGTTGAACCTAAATCTCTTTCAACTTTTGTTACTAAATTGAAAAATTATCTTTCCCATTGAAAATTCAAATTTCAAAATGTGAAGACATTTTGAAAAAATAGAACAACAAAAGTGCACAAATAGGTCACACAAAGTAATCCTAAGGCCGCAATATACACCATTGTAGATTCCCAAGATTCCGTGATAGTCAAGATCTCAATATTAACGACATGTTCAAATAGGGTCAAGTCCAGGTGTTCTAATAGAATCATTAATGCAATATGAAGGTATGTCAACAAAAATTCAAATTTTCACGCAATGCAACCTCACACAGTGACTAAACAAGAGTTTAAGCACAAAAATAATTGCTAACTTGTAGTCAAAATTCAACGCTACAAATATGGAAAATAATTCATAAATTTCTAGCACAAATAATGTTACCCCAAACGGTAACCTCAATCTTAATGTCACCCCACATGATGATGCGCTAATACCGAAATTTAAAATTGGGATAAGCCAATAAATCGAGTGGACCAATCTGTGTCCGAAAATATCTAGAGATGTGATTTATCACTTTAGGGCCACCACTATTTGCCCTAAAATCTCCAAGAATCTCATGAATCAATCAACCACGATTGACTCCTGAATATGTAAAAAACATAGTCATGAAGACTTTGCTGTATAACCTGAAACAAAAAATTAACACCACAATATCAGAAAAAATGTTAGCAACAAACTGCCTAAAGAGACATCCGCCGAAAGACGACGCACGCACTCTCACGAGCCACCAATAGCCTCTGCGCATAGGCTTCACGCGCCATCGCACGTGCCGCCGGACAGTCTCACTGTCGATCACCCTGGTATGCCTCCACCTGTACATCACGTCGATGGTCTCCGTTTCACCAAACTACTTCTGGATTAGCCGAAAATCACAAAAACGATCTTAGATTTTGGGCATTTTTCTATACAATTTTACGATCTATTTTCTGCTTCGTTTCAACCATTGTTTGGACATGTTTTAGCCAACTTTATCACCTTGAAGCTCTGATACAAATTGTTGTGGAAACGTACTCCAAGGAACGTCAAACGGCATCTTTCGAGCTCAGTTTCACATTACATTTCCCTACCAAACAACCAATCCAAATAACCCCAACCCACAACTAATATATTCACCTTGGTTGCTTCTCAATATTACCAGCAAAGGACAAGATAATAGTGATGAATTATAGACATAAAGGTAAGAAGAAAAAAAATGTAAGAAGGCACGAAACGAGACCAAAAATCAAAGAAAAGCCACTCGTTTTTTCTTTTCCAATAGGCTATCGGGTTCTTTCTTGCATACACACGGTTTCTTTCTTCTTTTTTCACACAAATCACACTTATTACGGCTAAGCTAAAGACAACATGTATATATGTTAGGTTATATTTTAGTTGGATCAATAAAATGCTTAAATGGGCCAAAATTCAAAGTCATATACTTATCTAAACAATCAAATTAGAGTATTTGTTAGTAATTTGGATGAGTTATATCTTACTTTTGATTTAATTATATTTTTTAGGTTGAACCCAATGCAAATTGATGGATTTGAAAGACATGAACGAAAAACATGCGAAAACGAAGGATATCTAAAGTTTGGAGACCAAGCGTAAACATCAAATATTAAATGAACGAAAAACGTGTGAAAATGAAGGGAATCTAAAGTCTGGAGACCAATGTGTAAACTTACAATAGTTGTTTCGGACCATAAAATAATGATTGAAGATCATATAGGATCGATGGATGAAATTGGAGGTCAAAGGAGTGAAATATAGTTGAAGTAAACAAATCCATTTTCAGTCAAAGAAGTTATGCTTCGAATTTTTTAGCCTCAACGTGAGACCTATTTTTAAGATAGCAAAAATTCGAATTGGAAAAATTGTACATCTAGAAGAATTGTATTCCGTTGAATTATCTTTCCAACTCATTTTGAATCACCACAATTGAATATTTGTAAAAAAAAGTTATGACCAAAATACTTAGAACTACTCAATGACGAACCGAAGTGAATCTGCGTGCACAGTACCCTATTTTCCCCAACTCAAGAGCCATTTTCCTCAATGGCACACGCACAGTGGCTATGCCAGTACGCACGGGCCATTTCTAGGCCTAAAAGGCTGAACGGTCCAATTTCATAGTTTGATCTAAATTCTTATGGGGATCAAATTAAACCTACTATTTAACTAACCTAAACCCTATTTTTCACAACAAGGAGAAGACTAGAACAAGATTCAAAGACAATTTCACAAGAGATAGAAGATTAAAAATCCAGTTGAAGATTAATGAAAAAGAAATTGATTTTCACTTTTCTATCATTGTTTTTCATTCCGAGTGATATTTCCCCAAATCTTTTTGTGTAATTTACATAACAACACGCTAGGCTAATTTTTTTCATGTATTGGATGAAAATGAAATATTTTATTATTTATTTTTAATTTAAGACAAGCAGTTAGTTAGATTCTTATTTTTCTTTATTAATCTTGCATGCGTAATTTTATTATTTTATTGCTTGATCACCAATTAAATATATAGTTGCTTTTTGTAGTGCTAGGAAGCTCACAATGGGTGCAGAACACTGCTTGATTAACATACGTACAATGGAGACCTTAATTCCGCAACATAGCCGATGCTTCAGTAGGAGGGTCAATATTGGATATTCCATTGGACAATGTCTTGGACCTATTTGAAAGAATTATTGTGAATCAATCCATGTGGCTAATAGATAGGGAAGTGTCGAGAAAAATAGCTGGAATACACAATGTTCACATAGCTACAGCATTAGCAGCCCAAATGGAAGCATTGATAATGAGGTTAGACAACTTTACTCAAAATGTGAACATCAACAACCGAAATCGATTTATGAAGGTTGCGAGGCTGATCATACTACAGAAAGATGTTATTTAGCCTCCACGCATGTAATCCAGCCTAAGAAGGCTAGTTATGAGCAACATTTTTAGAGGCAACAGAACAACCCCCACTCCAACACATATAATTCAAGTTGGAGAAATCATCCAAATTTCTTATGGGCTAACAATTAAAGTCAAGGACAAGGAGGAAAGTTTCAAGCAAGACCACCGAGATTCCAAGAACACCAACATTAGCAAAACAGAAAGCCATTGATTCAAGAATTATTAACTCGGATCGTTACTAAGAGTGAGACTAGTTTTCAAAACCAATAGACAATTGCATTAGTGAGAAGAACTCAGGGTATCCTAACAAGCGACACAGAAAAAATCCAAGAAAACGGGTATTATGAGTTGAAGCTTTGAATCATGTAATTATTGAGATAAGATCATACAAGCCTGATACCTTTGTTTGAGCTTATAAGCCACTTATTCCATTTCCTCAAAGGCTTCGAAAATAGCCTAAAGTAAAACTAGTCCAGACCAACACAACGAGAAGTGGAGTTCAACTGCCAGAAATTACTATGAAGAAGAAATGGATCGGTGAGAATCAGGTACCTACCATGGGTGAGGAACAAATGGTTTAGTCTGAAAATCAACAAATGTTACATAAGAAGAAAAGTCAGACAGTCCACAGGTTAAGGCAACCATTCCTGCCATTAAAAACACACATTCAGTATCATTCCCTTAAAGGTTACAGAATAATAAGTTGGAAAAGTAATTTAAAAAGTTCTTAGATGTACTTAGACAACTTCAAATCAATATTTTCTTCATGGACGACATTCAACAAATTCCAAATTACATCAAATTTCTAAAATAGATGTTGACTAAGAAGAAAAACTGCTAGTAGATGAAACAGTGGCATTGACTAAAGAGTGCAGCGCAATTATAAAGTATATGCTCCCTCCTAAATTAAAAGATCTCATGAGTTTCAAAATATCTTACTCTATAGGAAATTTACATAATTTAAATACTTTACTTGATTTTGGAGCAAGTATTAATCTGATGACATTGTCCATCTACAGGAAATTAAGATTGGATGATCCAAAAGTAACATCAATAATCCTACATATGACTGATAGGACACTTAAGCATCCTTATAGAATGGTAGAGGATTTGCTCATCAAAGTTGTAGATCACTTTTTTCCTGCTGATTTCATTATCCTTGATATAGATGCTCAATATATGTTGTTAATTTTGGGGAGGCCATTCTTATTTACTGCACGAGCATTAATGGATTTTGAAAAATGTGAAATAATCTTAAGGGTGGAAGAAAAACAACAAAATTTCACCACGAATGCTCCACTCAAGCAACTTCTAGACATTGAGGAGTGCAAAAAGATAGACCATTGGAGAATTCACAAGAATAAGAAGGAAGAATGTGGAATAGTTGGGGTGGGATAATAATGAAAATCTTGTAATCTGGAGGCTGAAAGATGAATTGAAGAATAACTGCAAATACAACCAATGCAAGACTGAAAACTCTTTTTTCAAGCTAACATAAATAGTCAGAACAACAAAATCAAGCTAATGAATATAAATAAGCACTTATTGAGAGACAACCCAATTTTCTTTTCTTTTATTTAAGTTTGTTTTCTAGAATATAAACTTATAAATATTATTGCTTTATTTTTCTTTAGGATGTGTTAGAGGTTATTATAAATTATTTTATGATTGATTTTTTTTATTTTTTTTTTATATTTTTTGAAAGAACATGACACTTGAACATATTGGACAACGAAAATACATAGCAAAGTGATCTAACACCTTCATGTCAATCCATCCACCGCCTTCAAATTGATATCTGCGGATAAATTAGTTTTCATCTTTGCCCTTAATTTTTGTATATTGCTTGTTATATTTTTAGACATTGAGAGCAATGTCTATTATAAATTTGGGGGTGAGAAATATCGAGTTTTAATTTGGTTTGTTGTTTGTCTTGTGTGCATGTTTGTGTGCAAAAAAACATGAAATAAAATAAAATAATTTTAGAGTTCATTTTCAGCTTTATTTCGTCTTTTTATGTGTGTTTGCATGCTTGTGTGTGTCAGATAATCTGCTAACGATGATGAATATATTGGAACATAGAATTGGGCTATAAATTATGGATAAGTTAAATGTTAAGATAGGTTGTGCTTATTTAAGTGGAATTTGATATTTTTTAGCACAAGATTTATGTTCTGCATTGTGAAGAAAAATTTTGATTTATATTATTGAGTATGTTAAAAATAATGGACCTTAGATGCATAACATGAACAACCCGTAGACCAATTTTAGGATAATTTGGGGGTGATTAAGTTGTTTGGTTTGCTGTCGTAGGCACCAAAAAATAATTCTTAAATCTCTAAAACTAATATAGTAGTGGAAGTAAGGGTCGATCCCACGAAGAGTGTGTAATTCAATATTTTATGCTCCGTACAATGATTGGGGGGTTTTTGTATGCAAATAATTGTAAATAACGCAATTAATAACAATGAAAAGTAAACTAACGGAAATTAAGGGTCGATCCTACGAAGAGTGTGCAATTCAACAATTTATGCTTAGTATAACGATTGTGTGGGTTTTGTTTATAACGAAATCAATCTTATAAAAAATAACAATGTAAAATTAAATTAACGAAAATAATCAAAAGACTAAACTTGGTCCAAGTCAATATCCACCTTCGAAAATCTAGAATTGATCATAGATGCAAGGATAATTCAATTCATACTTTGAATATTTTCTTCTTAATTTTAGTTAGTTAGAAATCAGCATTCTAATTAACTCCAATTATTAAATAATCCCAGACCAGCTCTCAAAATTCAATTTAATAACAGCTTTACACAATAGAGAAATCTATGAACTAGATAACACAAACACCAGCGGTTGCATTCAATCTATTTAAACATTCTTCTTAAAATTCAATAACCTCTATCGCAGAAAATCATCAAATTCTACGTTAAAGGAATCAAACAATTACGGATTTGATATTTAATTTAGCGGTAGGTTGCAACGAATAATAACCTAGTTGGCCTCCTAGCAATTAAATATAATAATAATGNGTAGAAGAATATTCAATATTCAAAAACATGAATTAAATTAACCATTTAAATCTCACTATACGTGATTTCGAAGCTTCAATCTCCTTCGACCAAGTGTAAAAATTTAGTTACAATTCATGAATCTAAGAGAAAAATAGAGAAGAATGAAGTTTGGAGGCATTCAGTACATTGTGGTTGTGTTCTAGGGTTTTAAAATATGTATTTATAGTTGTTTCCACCGGTAATCGACTTAAATTTGATTTGGCTTGGGCGGACGCCCAATAGGAAATGGGGTGGCCACCCAAGCAAACAAAATTATTTCTGTTAATCATTCTAATGGTTGGGCGAGCTCCCATTACACAACTAGACAGTCTTTAGTATTTTTGTCATATCTTTCAACATCGATATCCAATTGAGACAATTGAAAATGTGTTCAAAAGATAACTCAAAGAGCTACAACCTTGCTTCAGAGACTATCTTCAAATCCGATTATTTTCTATATCAAATTCTGGTCTCAATATGAGGCTGAAAACCAGTGCAACCTTTTTCAACTTGAAAGTTGGTATGTGATAATGTTTTGACTATATTTCATCACTTTGACTCCTTTTTTCATCCAATTAACCTCTTAACACTCTCGAATCTTCATCACAAGGTTAGAAACAAGTTTAGAATATTTGTACTTTAGTTCCTAAACTATCACTTTCTTCCATTTTGGTCCATTTTCACTTGTTTCTTCCAAACTACGTCATATCCATAGAATTGCCGCCTAAATCAAAATATGAGCGTAATGAGTATATTTTGGCACAAAATAAACATACAAGAGCATAAAATAAGGAGGAAAAAATATGCATTTTACATTCCTATCAAATTCCCCCACACTTAGTTTTTGCTCGTCCTCAAGTAAAACTCAAATTTAATTCCCTAAAAATACTAAGTCATAATGTCAAGAACATAAAACCATTAAACTTTTTCAAAACACATAAAATATCATGAATAAACATTCCACACAACTTATAATCAATTAGCAAGCATTTTCATATGAAGATAGAGTAAACTAAACATGTAGACCCT
>CAIGRO010109170.1:0-10489 GCA_903798355.1 Fraxinus baroniana | reverse complement strand
GAGAGAGAGAGAGAGAGAAAGACTTATTCTAATATCCGCCAAATTGAGATTCCTTAGCTTTCAAAATGGTTGGATATCATCTAGTTTGTCCTGAGGAAGGCTTCTGTTTCTGCCTATCCACAACTCCAGTTTTTCCAAAAAATGACCATTGTTCCACTGCTTCAAAAATTGATGACACGCATTGTCTGTGCATTCTACATATGTGCATACTTCTCAATAACTTCATAGACAGAGTTCTCAGCGCTGGGACTCCCTACAATTTTCCCCTATGGTTTTTCTGTTGTCTTCAACAATCTTACTGAATTGTGAAATCTTTAATGGAGCTTCTATAGAATTTCTTCAATACACATTTTGGTTCTTCTATAGAATTTCTTCAAAACACATTTTGGTTCAATCTGATAATGATATTAATCCAGAAAAAGCGGCATGACGTAAAACCTATAAAGAAGGTACAATCCATTTCAGCATGCCTCTCTTAGACAAATATCCTGTATTTAGCTTGCCAGCTTTCTCTCAACTCTTTGTATGACAGAATTCCATAGTTTGTTCATGTAGTGATAGGGAGTTGACCAATCACGCACCCCAAAATCTGCTGACAGCTTGCAACTTTATGTTCTCTTCTACTCTGCTGATCTTGCTGGATCGTTCTGGTATTTCACGAGTTATTCTTTGTTTGTTCCTAAAAAAAGATAAAACTGAAAATGGCTAACTCAGCCCAGTGCCCACACTCATTGAACTCTCCCTCGGGAGAGTTAGTGTGTACGGAACGTCTGTTATTATTTATTAAAGCACACATATATTAGAGAAAAAGGAAGATTATAGAATGCCATTTTTCAGGCCACTGATATTGGGATTTTATCTTGGATAAATTCGTAAACAATGTGATTGCATTATTGGAGCCCATTTTAGCTTCAATAGTGTGGAAAGTTAAATATGCTAGTAAAACATAATTATTCGTTTAATATGGATTATGATTTCCTTTGATCTGGGCACAAAGATATATTGTGAGTGGTCTTTGGAAATTGTAATGGAAACCTGTCTTTGGCGAGTATGGTAAAGCATTATAAAGTGTTCCATGAATAAAGAAATAGATCAAACTGAGTATGTCTAAGCCTTTATATAATGACACTGTATATAGCATATTTTAGTAGAAAATTCAGAAAATCCCATGGTGCGACTGGCGGTGTGAACAAGGCCTGGGATTTATGTTATATCTTTTCCTTTTTGTTTGTTGTCTACTTGTCTTGTCCCCCGGGACCTCAGGCTGTGTTGCATGCTCACACATGGAACCTTAGTTTTCTCTCTATATACCAGATTTAAGATTATTTAAAATAGTGGAAATATGTTCCATTATATGAGCATGGTACATTCTAACAATGCACGATTCTGTTTGATTTCATATTCATGAAACATATACGAGTATATTATTTTTATGTTTGGGCATTTTTTATTTTCTCAAGCTGATATATTCAAATTGAAGATTTTCCATTACCTTTTGATTTCTGGTTGATTGTTTAGTTACTGTATCGCACATTTCTGTTTTTGGCATTGCTTCATGTCTCAGCATGCATTTTGTGCAGCTACCTCAGCAGCAAAACTCATATGATTGTGGCCTCTTCTTGCTTCACTATGTAGAGCTTTTTCTTGAGGAAGTTCCCGCTGACTTTAGCATACATAAGATAACGTCATTGAGCAACTTTGTAAGTATTTTGCTTGATTTTATATAGAGATGCAAGCTTCACGTTTTTTCTTTAATTTTCAAAATTATTGGAAAATAATTGTTAAAAAATGCATCCTAAAATCGATAAAAGAGGCTATCATAAAGATGGATCAACCTTGAGCTTTTTGTTTCCTCCCAATTTTATTAAACTTTGTGATACCAAATTTCCTTGCATGCGTAACTGCCAATGATGCTGACGTGTTAGATGGAATTAACTAATGATTACTGTATAGAAATATACATTTGTATCTTATGAATGCGGTAGGTCTCAAGTTGCTAGATATACGTCGTTTTCTCTCAAATCGATGCAAATTCAGATGTAGGGAGAGTAGGTCAATTAGCTTCCAGTTAAGGTGACAGGATTATTTGGAGTTCCCCATTGATGAAAAGTTCACTATTTATGGAGTGCCATGTGTTATGTTAGGGATTAAATGGACTTTATCAAGGTCATAGGAAAATATTGTTATTTAAGCTAGTGAAAGGTAGGGAAAATAAGTATGATCAAGAGCTGATAGGCTTGATTCCCTAGAATTAATATGAGCTAAGGCATTAGATCATGAGTCATGACTTTATACAAGGACAGAAGAAGTGATCAAGCAATAATTTGAGTTGATATAAACAATTTGGTAAATAAGCTTCCTTGGTCAGTTTTTATTTTTTAAGGGTGCGTTTGGTACACCGCATTGGATTAGAGGATGGGATTAGGAGGGATAGGATTAGGGTTTGTATTTTAAGGTGGTTGAGTGTATTTTTCAAATGCCGCAATTGGTGCTACACCATATTAGAATAGAGAAATGCTATTCATCCCCACTGGGGTTGAGCACCAGTCTATGTGGCGGCTAATTTGGCATTAAATGATAGGTGAAATTAAATAAGTCATTTAATTTCACCTATCATTTAACCACTCACATGCAGCCACATAGACTGTGGATTCATCCCCACTGGGGATGAATAGCATTTTTCATTAGAATAACATACAAGTACTGAAATAAGAAATCTATGAATATATGTTTGTCTAAGCTTAAAAAAAAGTTTTATTTATTTTTAATGACATTTTTTCTACAAATAGGTATGACCAGCCTAATTTCTTTTATTTGTTATGTAAGAAAATTACTTTATTATTATGCTTGTGTCAAAATAAATAACCTTTTTTTCTTTTTTCTTCTTTTTGATATTGATCTTTAAAAAAAAAAAAGCTATTTATTTTAAAACTTATTTACTTCCAAGTAAAATTACTTTTTGTCTACAAGTGTGGATTACATTTAAGGAAAAAGATATATTTCTAAAAGTAACTCGTACATTACATATTTTAACTTTAATTAATAAAAATAGTTATTTATTTTAAAATTTACTTATTTTCTTTTTCTACTTACAAGTAAAATAATTTCTTATAATTTAAAAGCTTTTTTACATAAATTTTCTTATGTGTTAAATTCGCTTGTATATAAACTTATTTACTTGTCAAGTAAATTTATATATTTCAATTAAACTAACTTTTTGCATATTATTTTTCATCATTGGTAAACGAATAGTCCAGTCTAAACTCATCTCATGGTGCTTATTATTTTATCTGGTTGACTAAAGGAGGGTAAGTGTCCTGATTAATGTAGGTGTTAATTGCACCAAACACCGGATCCTGTCTAACACGGCACACCAAACATGCTCCAAGTGCTTTAGTGGTCCTTTAAGAGTTCTAATTAACCATCTCATCCTCTGGAGTAAAATATCTCAACAAAATTTGAATTCTATCTTGCTACTAAAAACTTAAACTAGATTAACAAAAGTAGAAGATAATAACTATCAAAGTACTGATGACCATTGATTCTCTACTAGTACTAAAAGTTCAAACAAATGAAACATCTGTGTGGCTATTTAAGAATAGTAGAAAAAAGCTCAATGTCCTGTCATTGGTCATGTGCTGCTGAAGAGTTGCAACTTCACTTTGAGGGGTTATTGCAGTTCATTTGCAGTAGTGTAGGGCATGCCTATTCTTTTTCTAAATTTTAGGGTTGAAGTTGTGCTTACAATAGCCCAAAACTCTTTAAGATGTTCTAGGCTCAATCCCACAAGTTGAAGTGATAAATAGCCTAGAAAAACCAGCTATAATAGAGTGCACATCTCAGACGCCTCGAGGCTTGTGCCCTGAGGTGTTCACTTAAGTAAGTTGTGGCGTAAACCATAACAATTTATACTCAATGCATAAGTTTTGAGGCTTTTGATGAAGGCCTCTTGTGAGGCATGCCTCAAGGCACGAACTTCGGCATTTTTTAAACAATGCTTTAGCTGTTGGTTGCAATCTAAAATCCTTCACGAATCACGGGTTTGCAGTTTTATTAGCTTAGCAGGATATTAAGGAAAGATCAGTGAGGAATGTCCAATATTCGGTTTATGTGGCAATTAGTAATTGTGAGCATATAAAGCCATTTAGTAATGCCAATAAGTGCAAGACTATTATTGGACAGTAAGCATGAAGAGGCTCGGTTCACATGGTCTCGCTGGTTTTCATTGTCTTACACTTAAATAACCTTGTCTTTCATTACACAATATTTAGGGTCTAGGAAGCAATGACGTGCTTCCGGCGCCAGCTGAGTCGGTGTCCAACATGTATTGGACATGGGCACTTGTCCGATACACCAGGTGGTGTGTCCATGTGGACATGTCCCCAATACGGCGCCAACACGTCGTGAATGTTTAGAAGTAATTGGAAAAAAGGGGTACTAACCTAGTTTATCTTCATCTCCATTTCTGCAACTGAGCTTTGTTTCATCAGCATAATGAGTGGGCAGCAATCTGGCAACAGGTGTTGGATGTCATGGGTTCTTCGATCAGCGTAGGCGTAAGAAAATAAATCTGAAACCCCAGATTTCTTTTCGTTTTAACTTGCCAAACCCAGCAATTTTTTTCCTTTTTTTTTTTTTGGAACAGCAAGACAGTTTTCCTTATTAAAAGTCTTATTTACCCATTGAATAAACCATTGGGTTTTTTACTCGCTAAAACTATTGAGCTTTTTGATCGTTCGATAGAACAATTTGGCTTTTTAACCATTGAATAAAACAGTTGGCCTGCCTTTGTGATAAATGAGTAAAGCAATCGTATCCCTACTTTTCTGCCTTTCCAGAATATAGAAGTAATAGTTTGATGCAACATAGAAATATCAAAATTTACGCAACAAGTACACACTATTTTTCTGTTTAACACTATAACATTCCCCTAAAAAATTTATTTTAACCAATGTGTCGGTGTCTGTGTAGGTGCTTCCTAGGTAGGGGTGTTATCTACTTTCTGATTATTGCGAGAAATTTGAAAATCTTCTTTTCGACGTTTTCTTCTACAAAATAAAGCACATGTCACGAGTCTTTATGCACAAGTGACAGTTTATCTTTCAGCTTACTGCAGATTGGTTTCCACCTGGTGAAGCTTCCATCAAGAGAGCTCATATTGGGAGATTAATTTATGACCTATGTGAGAATCATACTGGAGAATGTTCACCATCTGTTGGCATTGACATGCATTGTAATCCTAATGGTACCAAGACTACTAATGAAAATGGAAATGCCACGCATATTGTTTCAGAAAAATCCTGTCCTTCGAAGGATTGTCATGAGAGTTCACTAGTTGGGTCTGAAGTTGAGATTACTTTATTACCAACTTCGTCTTCGAGGAGTATTCAATGTGCCAGCAATACAGGATTAGTTTTAAGGGAATTTTTTGAGCCAGTATCTGCTTCGGGATCATTTAGTGATGCACATTCTCAAGCCTTCGAGCAGCGATCATCTCTCAATGGGCTTACGAGACCTATTCCTCCAATTCAGGTAATTCTAGCATTATCACGTTAGTTGCTGCTGGTGCTCAGGAACAATTATCATTGAATCTAAGAAGTTAGAATATTGATTAACATAAGAAATGGGTTTTGCTTCTTTTACCTTTTCATTAGTTCCTCTTTTGCTTTTAAAAGGAATTGTTATCCCTCCTTTTCTTTTTGGGTCAGTTTTCCTCTTTTCTTTTGGTTTGGTGTGGGTTGGAGCTTCGAAGGTGTACCCGTTGTATTGCCTATCTGCTTTTATTTTATTGTAATATGCTAGTCTGGACATAACTGGACTCACATAAAACATATAAATTTATTTGTATATGCATAGATACACATTTTTTTTTTTGTTTGAGTTTGCTCTTGATTTATGAACAGTAGGAATATAGGTTTAGAAGGCCGTAGGGAGATTAACATATATTATGTGATCTGGGAAGTTTGATTTATATTTACATAGATATGCATTTCTTTGAACTTTACTTTCCACTGCAAGCATATGGACAATTCAAAACCTAGTCAGAGTGAGGTAACTAACCATTTAATGTTGGGAAAAGTTAAAACCTACGTACCTATAATGGAATACAAAGTATTTGGCTCCCCTTCGTGGTCTAGCGAATAAATTTCAAATGTTATCAGTTATCACCAGAACTCTTTTAAGTTAGATAAGTGAAACAAAGACCTTGGAGAGCAGAGAGACAGATTATATTTGGCTCAAAAAAGATGGCTTTATGTTGGACCCCCATGTTACTGTAATTGTGCACAGGCATACACCCTGCTCATATCCATCGATCGTGGCCCCCTCCTCTCTCTTCCCCTACACGCACAACGCATTAAAACAGAGAGACAAATCGTGTTCAATTTGAGGTTACATTGGGTTCTTCGTATAAATATTCTAACATAGTTTAGGAGTATAAGTTATATTTCTTGCGTCTAGTTCCGTTCAAATATTGATAACATAGATTTTAACCACCATTTTTTGTTCAATCTCTTTCTCCTGGCAGATAAACTAGACTTTTCCGAGTTCAAAGTCTATTCTAGGATCAAACAGAGTAAACTAGATTAACTTTTTCATTTTTTTTGCTATTGAAGACAATTTTAGATTTTATTTCCTCGTGTTGTTTCCTATCTAAACTGGTTGTGTTAAAGAGGGCTATTGCTTTTTATTAACGACACATTGCTATTGAATACAAGACTCTCTCTCTCTCTCTCTCTCTCTCTCTCTCTCTCTGTTATATTCTTCTTGTTCCCTTGCTTTCCTTCCTGTCTTCTCCCTTTCTTCTCAGTTTGTATAAAATTGTGATTGCATCTACCCATCCCTCATCAGTTCCCACCTCACTCTCACACAGCCTCATTTTTTCTCCTGGCATGAACTTTTTCTGCCTAGCCTCTAAATTTCACTTCAGCAAGTCTTGATTTAACTTCATTCCAACCACTCTTCTAGAAAAAGTGATCCCATTTTTTTCATCGGGTCCGGGTAGGGACCAAAGATCTTGAGCGACCGATCCAGCAGAACAACTCAAAAGATAAAGAAGTATTGTTAAGAGGCGGAGAAATAGATTCACCATTCCACTTCAATCGATTCAAGAACGTTAGAACGAACTAATGCCATTTGAAACTTAAGGAACTTGTTGAAATTTGAACATGAGGGACTAAATTGAGATTGCTTTAGCTTTAGAGAACATATGTATGATTTACTAAAAGTTATCCTTAAATGTTGATTGTGTTTGATAAATTCGAAAACTAAGAATAAAGTCTGTTCGTACTGATTTTTGCCCGTGCGTCTTCACCAGTCAAACCTTTTCATTTCAATTATGGTTTTTGATAGGAAGGGGTGGAAGCTAATGGGCACTTTGTCTACACTACATCAACAGAAATTGCTAACCAACATCTAGATGTAATCAGAGCTGAAGCATCTCTCTTTCCTCATCCATGTGGAGATTTTAGATTAGAGTCTATTGCCCAAGCTGCATTAGAGGATTCTGACTCATCTCTGGCAGCATCAGTTTGTGATTCAGATAATTTATTAGAAATGAACAATGATGAAAAATGTCAATCTGCTGGAGACATCTACTTAGACGATAAAATACAGGAGCCAACATGTGTATCACCAGAAAATATAGAGCACTTGGCTGATTGCTTTGGCTCGGCTTCTGGCGAAATGCCAAATGTTGCAGAATCTCGTTGCCATGCTCAGACATGTGACCACAATGATAATGCACATTCGGCAATCTCTTTCCCAAAGAATTTACAGGAATTTTATCAAGGAAATGAGTTATTGAGTGATGGTGGCATGAATCGCGAATGCTTCACTGATTGCCCTGCCTCTGCTTCTTGTGACATTTTGTTGGATGTTTCGGACTCTGAAAGCCCAATTCGGATACTCGACCCAAATGATCACGAGGATGCACTTGTGCATTCTTTGAAGAATTCACCACAATCTTCTCATCACAATAATGATATTTTGCTTGATGATGTTGGCATTGGCGGTCATCCAGTATTGGAATCTGACATGAAGCGTGCCGCAAAGAGGATGCGGCTTGAGCCAGTTTCTCAAGAGGAAGAATTAACAACTAACTTATCCAGGGATCTACCTTTGTGAATTGGATGCTGGATTATTTTTCTCCATGTCAGTATTTTTTGGTGTCAAAAAATGCAAGTTGCTGCTTTGTCAGGTATGAGAATTAACGATCTTCCTTTACCCCGTTGAACGAATAAGTTGATGGAGATTAACATGTTTCTTGCGTCATCCACTTGCTGCTGAAGGTAGTATGAGATTATGATATGAAAAATGTGTTCTCCGAGAAAGTTCGTATTTTATAAGATTTGGCTATACTTTCTATGATCAAGTAGAAACGGAAGATGAAGACTTTCAGGGCTGTAAGATTTGATCAGAAACTTGTGTTTTTTTTACCGTACTTTGTTTGTAGTTTTGGGTGTTTTTTTTACCGTACTTTGTTTGTAGTTTTGGGTTCTTGGTCGATCCGTTGTAGTTTACCAGTAGTATAAAATTCTGTGCAAAATTAGGTGATGATTTACCATTTTATTGACTGAAGGTATTTAAATGTAGGTTCATTTTACTTAAAAACCTGTTAGTTTTTCATTTTATCAGTTCGAGTTATGTATATGTTCATGCATATCTTATGTATATATTCACGCATATCTTATGGCCCGTTTGACAAGGCATCTACTTTTAGGCAGTGTTTGATAGTGTTCATTTTCCCTAGAAATGGGAAACGTTTTTCCAATTCCATGTTATAGTAGTGTTTGATGGTGTTCATTTTCCCTATAAATGGTTTTCTGCCCTCCCTAGCCACGCGCCCTTTTTCATGCGTGAAAGGAATTTGTTTTCTTATGGGTTGGCTGGTTTTTTGTTTTGTAACTTTTTTTTTTTTTTTTTTGGTGTGTTTTTTTTTTATTTTTTTGACAATTGGAAAAAGATCTAGACACAATGGTAAAAAAAATTTTTACTTTTATTGACAATTTTCATGTAAAACAAAATCAAACGAATAATATTGATATGGTAAATGTTTCTATTTTTTTCAGAATTTTTTATTTTTTTATTTATTTGCAATTGGAACAAATTCTAGACTCAATAGTAGAGAAAATTATCACTTCACTAGACAATTTTCATGAAAAACGAAGTCAAACGGTCACCAAACTTTCAACATTTTTATCAAACACAATTAATTGCAATTTTTAGTAAAATAATTTTTAGACAATTCAATTTCTTGTAATTCATTTTCTTTTCACCCGTTTTTCACCTTTACAATTAAAAGGACTAGTACTTTTCTTTTTCGTAGAAAAATCTACTAAGGAAGTTATCTAATTAGTGTTTGAAAATTATTTTCTAAAAGAGTTTTCTTTTTCGTAGAGCTTTTAAAGAAAGTCACGTTGGATCAACTTGTTCTAAAAACTCTTCTAACTAGAAGTACTTTTATAATACTAATTAGGGCTCGTTTTAGAGGAAGTTGATTCGACATGAATTTCTCTGAGGGCAATTTCAAAATAGGAAGTTTTTTTAAAAATTAGTTTTCGAATTAAAATAAAGGTAGCTTTACTCAAAAGTTCTTTTATAAAAAGCAAAACAAAAAACAAAACTCACGTCAAACAGGTCCTTAAATGAATCTAGAAGTAGCTTTTGGTTTTTCGAAGGCCATGCCAAACATGTCCTAAATGTCTAAAATTGTAAATGTATCAAATTTTCAACTTTATAATTTTGTGATGGACATAATTTATTGGAAACCACCTTAACACATATTTATAAATCCGAAATAAAAATGTTAAAAGAATTTTGTTTGTCCTTTGGTTAGAATTCGCTCATTTGTCAAAAAAAATTTATACACACTACTTTGACTTTTTTCAAATTTTTTTTTTTAAAAAAATATTTTTACTACCATAAATATTTTGTGAATATGAATTTTTCAATTTTTAGTTGGGTTGTCTTTTTTCAATAGATCTTAATAAAAAAAAGTCTCTGTCACAAGAAGTTTAGTACACATAAAAATAATTGATCGTGATTTGTATTGCTACGATTGCAGCAGTAGTCATTTCGAATCTTTCTGTTATCCTAACTTGATGTGCTACTAATGGATTCTATAAAAATCTACAAATAAAAAATTATGTCTCGTAATGACAAATTCGGAAAAATTGGTACAATCATGTACCTACTATCATTTAAGTTCGCGAGTTGGAGATAAACGGACTACAATTACTGACATCTGTAGCAACGTCCTCGACAAACACCAAACGGTAAAATATTATTGAACTTTTAGAAGAAGTTGGTTTAACGTGAATTTCTCCAAGGGCAATTTCAAGGTAGAGGGGAGCCCACACCAAGAGTAAACGCCGCCCGGCTACCTTTAGCATTTTTCGGATTTAAAAGTAGCTTTTGGTTTCTTGAAGTTCTTGCCAATCAGGCATTGATTCCTTATTGGAGTTATATTTTTTTTTTCTCATTCTTCTAC
>CAIGRO010109158.1:0-10593 GCA_903798355.1 Fraxinus baroniana | reverse complement strand
TATATATTCAGAAGAAGAAAAAAAAACCCTAATACAAGAACTCAACAATTGTGGCTGGGTGTCAAGTATAGTCAGGCTCCACACAACTCAACAGCAGATCCATTCCAGAAAGATGAATGTCCATCCAGATGTAAATTTTGAGGAGCTTGCCCATTCAACAGATGACTTCAATAGGGCACAACTGAAAGCTGTTTGTGTGGAAGCAAGCATGCAGCACTCCGACTGGATGCCATCGAGGTAAACCATAAAAAATTTAATGAAGGTATTATCCAAGTTCAAGCAAAAAAGAAAGCTAGTTTGAACTACTATGCATAGGATTTTACTTGGCCCCAAGGTTCAAAGTTGAGGGAGAAAATAACTATTGGTAAGAAGCTTCAAACTGCAAACGCGCTTCGCAGATTCCCAATTGTTCGAAAGTTATACTGTGAGGATTTCTCCCCCTATCCCTTTTTCCTATGCCATTTACTCTCCCTGCTTCCTTTTTTTTTCCTGAAAAGGAAAATTTTGGAAAACAGAGAATTCAGAAGTTTCAGGACTCCGACTACATTTTGGTTTTATTTGATTCCGTCTGCATCACATTTAGGTTAAATGTACTTGTAGTTTTTTATGTGAGCTTTCTAGGAAATGAAGAACTTTGTTAAATCGTTGGAACACTAAAAATGGAATTTGTCCTGTGTTTTACAGTTTAAAAAAAATGCCATAATTGAATGCTTCTCCTTCAATGTTCATTAAATTCTCAATTTGCATCGAATCAATTTGATACTCAATGGGAAGTATCCAACTAAATAAGTCTTCAAGGAACGAGTGTTTGAGTTCCCGCAATAAAGAAATATCCAAACTGGGAGTGTTTTTTAGTTCTCACTAAAACCCTCTCAATCTCACTTTTGTTTTTTTGCATAAAAACTCACTTTTGATTTTTCTCTCCTCTCAATAGACTATCTTTCTTTTTCTATTCTGGCTCTACTCTTTTTTATCACAATTAGTCACCTCACTATATTTTCTCATGCTCTCCTCTTGCAATTCTTTGTTTTTCTTTGCTTCCTCACCTCTCGGTCTTAATTGGTCCTTGTAGGCCTATTGTGGTGTTAATGGTATAAGAGTAACCTATCTCCCATCTTTTACAAAGTTGAACATATTCTTAAATCCATCATGTTTAACCTTCCTAACAAAATGTACCCAACATACATAGGAACCACATCACTTCATCACTATACCTCCCAATTGAAAAATTCACCAAAACTTGCCTACATATCCTAACCTCTCCACATTCATCTATCACTGCAATTTATAAGTCTTAGAATGTTATATCGTAGTCAATCCTAATTTCTCGATAAGTGTAGTACTAAAAATATTAGTACAAGTACCCCCCATCAATAATCATACTACATACCTTATTATTGACATGACATCTCATATTAAAGATGTTTTCCCGTTGCAGCTCCACATCATCCAAAGTTTATGTATTGAGAGAACGCAACAATACAAGTAACTCACATCCTAGCTGGTACTCTACTCTATCATCATCACTAGCATCCTCTAATGCAGGCATATCATTGTCATCACTATAACCAACCAATTCTCCATTGTCACGCAAAATCATTGCACTTTTGTTTGGACATTGAGAATGAATGTGTCCTGATCCCAAGCACCTAAAGCATTTAATATCCCAATTCTTAGAGGGTTGGAAATCCGTCTTGGATGTAGCTTTGTTAGCAACTTCCTTTATTCCCTTCAGTAGCTCAGTCCTACTTTTTGAAATAGCCTAATCACCTTATTGTTATCTCACTTAAATTTTCAAGAAGAGTTAGAACCCGAAGAATCCGATGAATATTTAGTTGTCTCTTTCCTCTTCAATTGTCTTTCCACTTTCATAGCTACATGTAGCATGTCTTCTAACTCCACATAATATTGTAACTATACCGCATTAGCTATCTCTCTATTCAAACCATTCAAAAATCGGGCCATGATGGCATCCCTATCCTCCTTAACCTTCATTCTAATCATAGCAATATACATCTTCTTGTGATAATCATTCACACTCCTAGAACCTTGGTAGAGGTTTTGCAATTTTTTATGAAGGTCCCTATAATAATGATTAGGCATGAACCTCTTCCGCATGATAGCCTTCAATTCTTCCCATGTATTAATAGGCTTCTCAGGTTTCTCTTCCTAGATGTTACTACTTGATCCCACCAAATGATAGCATAATTGGTAAATTCAAGTACTGCAATCTTTACCTTATTTTCCCCTGAGTAGTTGGGCAATCAAATATTAAACCCTATTTCTTTTTCCACTCCAAGTGTGCTTCTAGATCACTCCTTCTTTTAAATGCATGAGTTGTCATTTTGATATTTCCCATACTTCTAACAACAACATCTCCAATATGATCTCTACCTCTTCTTTCGCGCCTAAGTCTTATATCCCTCATTCTTCCTAATTCGACATCCACCAATGCATCCTCATAAATGTCACTATCTGCTTCACATTCATCGACAAAATCCGCTGTATGATCCCGCATACCTTGCCTCCTTGTGTTAGGAACTTCTCTAGGTTGTTCCATATTCAAATTAACAAGCAATGTGTCTTGTTTCTCCATTCACTCCTCTTGCCTGTCCATTATATCTCTCATATCACTCACCAAACAACCTTTCAAATCGTCGTATCACCTCCTCCATCACGATTACTTGATTATTCTTCCCGCTTGAAGTAGAATCATCCTTGTGAAACATCCTAAATGTAGTGTAATATTTGCCTCATGTGTGCACTCGTGTATCACTCAATTTGGTTTTTTTCATCTATTATTCTCACCACTCTACCTTTTTCCACTCAATGCTTATTGCAAGTGCTTCAAATAATTAATTTGATATCAATTAAAATTTAACCCTTGTGGAGTCCAAACAAAGAATTGAGTAAGGAAAGTGATCTAGAATGATTCAAGAAGGTAGGAATTTGAACTTTGAATGAAATGCTAAGGATAAATTCAAGAAAGTATTTCTTGAATTCAAATTGAACACTTTTGAATTTGGAATTTATTTTACTAAAAAATGAAATTATATGCTAGCAGTTTTTTGAATTTTTGTTTTGTTTTTTTTATTTTATTTGAATATTTGTTTTTCGTTCTTCGTATTCTTTGCGTTTTTCAAATTTTTCGTCTCCAATCCATAAAACTCCAAAATTTGTTTGTTTCCTAATTTAGCATCCAAATTAGTTTTTGTTTCTTTTGTTGGTATCTGTTGAATTTTCGAACTCACGTAGCAATTGAAGCTACGAAAACGATAACAGATTAGATCAAACCCAAGAAAGTCAAGAATCAATGTTTAAAAGCTTGATCCAATAAATTATTGAATCAAAGAACCAAGACAATCGCCAACAATATCTTGACCCCGTAATCATAAAATTTGACCTTACTTAACATTGATGAACGCCACAGGAATTTAATTCTTGATAAGATCAGAATTAGTTCAATGAAGAACGAGAAGAAAGCAATTGACCAACAGTCAATTGCAAAGATACTCTCATTTGGGAAAGAATCCTTTATGTCGTCCTCATCATTGTGTTTTGCATGTTCAAGCAGTGGAAGGTGGTCTGCTACCACATTTTCACTGTCTTTCTTATCTCGAATCTCCAAGTGAAACTCTTGAAGGAGAAATATCCATCGAATCAGCCTAGGCTTCACATTATTCTTTGACATTAGATATTTCAAAGCTCCATGATTTGTAAAGACAATTACCTTTGTCCCATGAGATGTGATCTGAATTTATCGAAAACAAACACAATGGCTAGCAGCTCCTTTTCCATGGTTGCATAATTCGGCTATGCCTCTGTCAAAGTTTTGCACGCGTAGTAGATGACATGGAGAATTTTATCCTTTCTTTGACCAAGTACTATCCCTAATGCATAGTCGTTGGCATCGCACATCACTTCAAATGGTAGTTTCCAGTCTAGTGCAATTATAACTAGTGCTGAAATTAACTTTTCTTTAAGAGCGTTGAAGGAAGTCAAACATTCATTAGAAAAGTTAAATGGTGTATCATTTTCAAGTAAGCTGCATAGCGACTTCGTGATTTTGAAGAAATCCTTGATAAACCCATTTAGAACCCTGGATGGCCGAGGAAACTACGTACTTCCTTAACTGAAGTTGGTAGGTGTAACTTTTCTATCATCTAAATCTTTGTTTTATCCACCTCGATACCATTTACTGAAATCTTGTACCCTAATACTATTCATTATTGCACTATAAAGTGGCACTTTTCCCAGTTTAACAACAAATTCATTTCATCACATCATTGCAAGACCATTTCGAAATTTGAGAGACGACTCTCAAATGATGAACCAAATACTCATGAAGACTTCAATGATTTTCTCCACTATATCTGAAAAGATTGCCATCATGCATCGCTAAATTATGGTAGGAGTATTACATAACACAAATTTCATTCTACTATATGCAAAGGTACCATAGGGACATGTAAATGTAGTCTTTTCCTGATCCTCTGGAGCCACTGTAATCTGATTATATCTTGAGTACTCATCCAAGAAATAGTAACATGAATGCCCCACAAGTCTTTCAAACATCTGATCAATGAAGGGCAATGGAAAGTGATGTTTTTGAGTTGCACATTTTCCATTCCGTGACTGACCTTGTCGGTATCAGCTCATTATTCTCATTCTTTACCACTGCAATCCCTCATTTCTTTGGCACAACATAAATTGGACTAACCGACTTGCTATTAAAGATTGGATATATGAAATCTGCATTAAGGAGCTTTAATATCTCTACTCGTACAACGTTCTTTATGGTGGGATTCAATCTACGCTAACTTTCCATTGTTGACTTATACTCTTCTTTCATTATGATTTTGTGCATGCATATCGATGGACTAATCCCTCTAATTTTTGCTATAGAACACCGAATAGCTATTTTATGTTTCCGCAAAACTCATAGTAGTCTCTGCTCTTCCAACTCGGTCATCTCATTTACAATAATCATAGGGAGTGTAAATTACTCTCCCAAGCAAGCATACCTCAGATGTGATGGCAATTTCTTAAGCTCAAGATTTGGTGATTTCTGAATAGAAGGTAGTGGTTTACTAGGTCCTTTACCAAGTTCTTCAAACTTTCTTCTTCTGATCGGTTGCGTAGACTCTACAATGTAGGCGATTAGGCTTATCTCTTCAACTGTTGATTTTTTATCTTGTGAGTGTACAAGAATATTCTCCAAGTGGTTTTAAGGGTGCTCAAAAATGAAAGTCTCTTCCATTGCCAAGTCTACCATATCAATCTGCAGACAACTATCTGATTCAGTAGGATACTTAATTGCACTGAAGATGTTGAATGACACCTGCTCATCATTCAATTGTAGCATCAATTGTCCCTTTTGAACATCTATTAAGGCCCGACATGTTTCAAAGAATGGTCTCCCCAATATCAATAACATGTCCTTGTCCACCTTAACCATGTCCAAAATGATGAAATATGCCAGGTAGATAAATTTATATACCTTCACCAGTATATCTTCAATAATTCTCCTGGGAGATTTTACGGACCTGTTTGCCAACTGCAAAGAGATCGATGTTGCCCTTACCTCTCCTAAGTTTAGTTTTCTAAAAATAGAGTAAGACATAAGGTTAATGCTAGCACCTAAATCACAAAGAACCTTATCAAATGTCATGTCACCATTGGTATAAGAGATAGTAAAACTCTCTGGGTCCTTTAGTTTAGGCAACAACTTATTTTGTAGGATAGCACTACATTCTTCAATCAATATAATCGTCCTCAACTCTTCCAACTTCTTCTTGTTTGTAAGTATCTCTTTCGAATTTTGCGTAGCTGGGCATTGGTATGTTGATATGCAGTTTTTTGAATACCTTAAGGAATTTTGAAAACTACATGTCCAGCTTATGCTTCTATAACCTATGTGGAAATTGGAGTGGTTGAATGATTTCTATGGCGAGAGCAGTTACCTTAACATTTGGATCCTCTGGTGCTTTCTTTTATCTTTGAATTGCTCAGATTCCTTCAAGTGTTTCTCAATCATGGTAGATTCCTTATATCTTTTATAGCAATTGGTCTCTTCATATTTACTCAGGTAACTATATCCCACTACGAGTAGTTATAGCCTTGCAGTGCTCCTTAGGATCCGTTTTAGTATTACTAGGCCATACTCCTAGTACTCTATTTGAAAGTGCCTTTGATATCTATCCCATCGGATTTTCCAATTTTTTATGGCCGCTCCCTGAACTTGCAAGCTCCTATATGTTCTTTGCATGTGTTGAGTAAATATTTCCGCCAACTTTGTCACAAGATCTTCTAATGAAAACTTTTTCTCATTTTGCTAAAAACCTGGCAGTGCAATTTGCTATGGTGTGATCTAAGCACCCTGGTTATTGCTCCAATGAAAATCTAGGCGATTTTTCCAACCTGGGTGTTAGGATTGGGATTGTGTTGTTATATTTGAAAGTTTTGAGTGTAATTCACATCATCCACTGCCTGAACAAAAGGAAATCCTACATTCCAATCAACACTCTCATGATTCCCTATACAATGTTTGCATTTTTGTCTTATTGTCTAGGCTATGTTCATCTGATCCACCTTCTATGTCAATGATGTCAACAGTGCTGAAATTGGTGTGAAAGAATCAACTTCAAGTACCCTAACAACTCTCTTTCCACTCGTCCTTTTAGTAGGCCAAAGTTCACTATTAAATTCCAGATCTTTCATAATTTAGTAGACTTGATTCACGGTTCTTTTTGTGATAGAACCATCGTATTTGGAGTCTACGTTAGCCCTATTTATCGGATTCAAACCAATGTAGAAGTACTGCATTTGAAGCCATTTCTATAATCCGTGTTGTGGGCATTGGCGGAGTTAACCCTTGTATCGTTCTCAAGCATATGAATAGAATTTTGAGTTCAGTTGTTGGAATGTGGTAATTTTGTCCCTTAGCTTTACAATCCTTTTCGGTGGAAAATATTTTCTAAGAAAATTATGACTCAATTGGTTCCATGTAGTAATGCACTGAGATAGACAAGTGTCTAACCACTCTCTGGTTGAGTCTTATATGAGCGTTGGGATTCTTTAAAACTCTCCCAAAAAATTGGAGCGCATTTAGGAATATGTTGATCACATCAGTCCTCAGGCGAATGACCAAACGCCAAAAATACTATGCTAAATTGGCTTTCCACAATCGATAAAACCATATACTCCCCCATTAGCCTTGTATTTTATTAGCTGGAGCCACATTCGATTGTGTTGCTTCTAGGTTAGCCCCGATGACTTTTTCTCTCTCTGACTTAAGCATCAGAGGGACGATAAGGACACACCTCGACGTCATTTTTTAGGTATCGAAAGATCATGTTTGTGCTCATTCTTAGGTTTCAAGCTCGAAATTCAGCAGATACGATTTTTGGTAGCATCATTGTTATCGTCTGTAGGAACGCTACCAAAAGCTATGGTGAATACGCATTCGGGTCTTCCTTCAGCCAGCTCATCCACTCCAAACTAACCTCCTGTCGCGGGGTACCCAATCTATCAAGAAGAGTCATCAGTAATACCAGATCCTCAACCAGTAATGGTTACCACTTGAGCATTCGAAGAACTCAGTCAACAAGTTGCAATGCTGACTCAGCTAATAAGTCAAAGAAATACTCCTTTGGTGCCAGTACAAGCACCTACCTCGGCTCAACCAAGGGGTTTCATGGCTGGTGCTCAAGCTCGGACACCCATGATGCCCATGACAATGGTGGATCTAAGGCCTCGGGCATACCCCTAGTTACCTTGGCCTCGAGATTGGTTACCATGGATTCAGGTGAACTTGCTCGAATCATACAAGATGAGATTATGGTCAAACTATTGCAGAATACCCAGGGAACGACATGATTTACCCCTAACACACCGTTCACGCCAGATGTTATTTCCTATCAACTCCCAGACAGGTTCAAATTCCTCCGCATAAAGAAGTACGATGGGACCACTGACCCCATCAACCACCTTAAAGTGTACACGAACATTATGAACCTACAGGTTGCACCAGACCCAATAATGTGTGAGGTCTTTCCTTAAACTTTAACCAATGTCGCCAGGGATTGGTTCGCCACGTTGGAGCCTAATTCTATAGCATTATTCTCAGATCTTACCATTAAATTCTCCACTTTCTTCGCAAGTAGCAAGCACATCGGGAAAACCGCAACTACCCTTATGCAACTCCGCCATGGGCCAAATGAGACCTTATATAACTTCATGATGAGATTCAACAAAGAAAGGTTACAGATACTCGACCTTTACATTACAACGACTATTTCGACTCTAACATATATAATAGGTTGTGAAGCCTCGAGAATGTTTTTATCTAAGATACCATCGAAGTCGATAACTAAGCTCATCACCCAAGGAGAAAAGTACATCAACATGGATGAGGCAATGAAAGCTAGCTTGAGCTCTGAGAAGTCCCAACTTAAGATGCCACACGAGCTAAACTTGAGACAAGATCATGCTTGAGGGAAGCAGAAGTAGGAAGTACCACCTAGGCCATTCACACATCTGAATATCTCTATGACCAATATACTAATAGAGATCGGGAATATAAAGGAGCTTAAATGGACTCCTAGGTTGCGATCTCTCCCGAAGACTAGGGATATGAGCAAATATGGTGACTACCACAAGGATAATAGGAATACAACAGAGGAGTGTATAACATTACAGCAGGAGATTGAGGTACTAATTAAAAGAGGATTCTTGAAGACATATATCAAGCAAGATAAATGTCCTAGGAATGATCATAACAAATGGAAGATCCCAGAGTCAGGAAGAGGTAACAGACTCACGGTTGGTACAATCAACATCATAGTTGGGAAGATAGCATCGAAAAATATATTCGAACAGTAGACGCAAGTAATATGCTCGACAATACACTTTGGTTCAAGAAACCACTCTCTACAACTCGGAAGACATTACCTTTGGATGAAAGGACTTGGAGGGTATATCATCTCACAATGACGATGCCTTAGTCATATCTGCTGTAATAGCCAACTTTGAAGTCAAAAAGATATTGGTAGACAATGGGAGTGTAGCCAATGTATTGTTCCATGATGCCTTCTCGAAGATGGATATTTCTACTAACCAGCTAAAGATGGTCAAGATCCCACTCCAAAGATTTGGGGATGGATCAATCATCCTAGAAGGAATTGTCTACCTTCCCCTAACTTTGGACTCGAGCCAGAAGCATGTTACGAAAATTTTACCATTCCATGTGGTACGGGATTCCATGGCATACAATACCATTCTCGGAAGACCACTACTCAATAAGATCAGAGCCATAGTATCTACTTTCTACCATACTATGAAATTTCAAGCCAGTCATGGTATAGAAATCGTACGTGGAGGATCATACAGTAGCAAGAAAGTGTTAAGTTACTAGCATCCAAGGTTTGAGGTAGAGGTTGAGGTGCTTGTCCCACAACATTGATGTATTCACATGGAAGCTTGAAGTTATGCTTGGGATAGACCCCGATATAGTGGTCCAAAGGCTCAATGTAAGGCCTAGGGCTAGACCTGTAAAGCAAAGGAATAGGCAATTTGTGCTAGAAAGACGAAAGGTAATATGCGAGGAGATCAATAAACTCAACAATGCTCGGTTCATTAGGGAGGTTCAGTATCCAGATTGGCTCGCCAACATAGTTATTGTCAAGAAGGCTAATGGTAAAAGGAGTGTGTGTATTGACTTCACATATCTCAACCAGGCATGTCCAAAAGACAGCTATCCCCTGCCTCGGATTGATAACTTGGTGGACAGTACCTCAGACTACAAGTTGTATAGCTTTTTTGATGCATTCTCAGGCTATCACCATATCCTTATGGCTGAAGAAGATCAAGAGAAGACGTCCTTCATAGCTGATTCATCCATATATTGCTATAAGGTCATGTTGTTCAGTTTGAAAAATGTAGGGGCAACATATCAAAGGCTCAACAACAAATTCTTTAGTGATCTGATCGAGAACCATTGAGGCATATGCCGACGACATGGTGGTCAAGAGTAAGCATGTGAACAAGCACATTGCCGACCTTGAGGAGGTGTTTTCTACAATTCGAAGGTATAAGATGAAGTTAAACTTGACAAATTGTGCTTTTGGGGTGGCCTCGGAAAATTCTTGGGCTTCATGACCACGTATAGGGAGATTAAGGCAAATCCAAACAAGATACAAGCCTTAATTTCCATGGAATCGCCTATGAGCAAGAAAGAGGTACAAAAACTAACAAGTCAGGTCACTGCTTTGAATAAGATCATGTATAGAGCAGCAAACATGTATTTTCCTTTTTCAAAGTTCTTAGGGACAATCAGAGCTTCAATTGGAATGATGAATGTGAAAGAGCTTTCCAGAAACTCAAACAAACACTTGCGACTCCTCTAATCTAATAAAGCCCAAGTCTGGAGACTCATTGTACTTATACCTAGCCGTATCTCAAAATGCATTAAGCGGCGTACTGGTCAAGGAAGTTAAGAAGGTATAATAGCTCATCTATTATGTGATCAAGGTATTGCTTGACGAGAAACAAGGTATACATTAACAAAGCAATTCGCCATGGCCCTAGTTATGG
>CAIGRO010109121.1:0-11739 GCA_903798355.1 Fraxinus baroniana | reverse complement strand
CTAAAATAATATTTTTCATAACATCAATAACTTTTTCTTTTTTCAACCACACATTTTTCATCAATTTACTATTCCAGAATACATTCTTCCAAAATAATGTGATTCAAACAAATATTTGTAAGCAAAAAAGTGCGAAAATTTCAAAATATATTAAAAGACAGTATTCAAAATGTTTTTTGTAAATTGATATTTAAATGGAGCTCACATTTCAAAATTCATTACTTTTAATTTATACATCATCAAATTTGTTACGTCATCTCATGACACCCCGGACATGGTGCTTTGATTGTTAAATTAAAGTTTAGTGATCATCTATTGTTGCAAATTGAAGTCCAGTGACCTAATTGTAGTTGTGGTAAAAGATGAGTGATTGCTATTACAATTAACTAAGTTCACGAACATTGTGGTTTCGTTGTCGTTATATTAACGTTAAATTACTCGATTGATATCAATAGAAGTATGGTGATCTCATTGCAGTTAGGAATAAAGTTCATTAGTTCAATGATTACCGATACAAATAATACAAAAAATTTGATTTGATGGGATTAAAAATAGATTTTTAGGCTGTGTGTGGGAGGGCTTAAATTGTCCAAAAAATTGATTTTCCTACCGTTAACAACTGANGTCTTCATCTTTAACGGTGCAAAAATCAATTTTTTGGGTTGAATTAAGCACTCCCAGACAGCCCCTTAGCATAAAAGTTGTCAGTCCAATAAAATATGTGGTGAAATTAGTTGTTGACTTAGATTAAAATTTGAATTCTAATATCTACCAAATAGGGGTATATAAAGAGTCCGTTTGATATCGATTAAAATCCAATTAAAATTGAAAATGTGATCGTTATTGGGTCTCTATTGTCTAATAAAAGTCAACAATAACGATTAGTTTTTCAATTTTAATCTCTACCAAACGGGCTCAAAATTTTAGGGTCGGATAAAATATCAAAAAATCGATGCAGTTCGAATTGATTCTTGCCTCTTGGTGGGTCGGGTTGGGTCCAGAACCAATGCGGCAATGCCTGGCGCCCTGGCGTACTCTTCCCGCTGGGAAACTTTCAAACAAACAATTTCGGCGCGGCCCGGTAAAATTTCAAAAGATTTATATTCTCCTCTCACTAAAAACGCGCCATTGCAATCGTCTCTTTCAAGTTTCATCTATTCACCTTCCTACTGCATCAATCTTTCTCTCCATTGCCCACAAAAGAAACAGAGGCCACCGTGTTTCAGAAAACAGTGAAAAATGGCGGACACATCCCATCTAGAAAGAATGGGCAAAGAGCTCAAATGCCCCATCTGGTAAATATGTTTTTATTTCTATACTTTCACTTAGTTCTTATTTTATTTTCTAAATTTTCTAACGGGTTCTTTTTTTTTTTAACCGAATCTGTGTTTGTTTCAACAATTTACGGGTCGAATCATTTCAATTTAGCAAGCATTTGAGCTTAGTTTACTATTTCTAAATACGTTGAAGGTTTCTTGGTTTTTGAGTCGAATTATCGCAATATGAATAATTATCAGTTAGTTGCGAACTAAATTGGTTATAATTGATTCAAATGTTTTTTTTTTCTATTTTGACAGCTTGAGTCTTCTGAATTCCTCCGTTTCACTTACTTGCAATCACGTATTTTGCAAGTAAGCACTATACTCTACATTCTTCTGTCTAAGCATGTCTTTTATACACATTGAGGGACTCGATGTAATGCATTTGTTTAATGAAGCAGTTCATGTCTGGAGAAATCTATGAGATCAGCATCCGATTGTCCAGTGTGCAAACTTCCATATCGACGCAGAGGTTATATTTTACTTCTGAGTCTGTCTTTTTCCTTTTTCATGCTTGGAAACTCATAGTAGGATTGGAATTCTGGCATCAGGAAATAATTTAATCTTGTAAAATTAATGGGGACCTAAGAATTGGAATTATAAATGATTGTGTCCATATTATTGCCCTTGAATTCCAGTTTCAAGCCCCCAAATTCCATGCTGCTAACTGCATCTTAATATTGGCCAAGCTCAAATCGCATATCAAATGAAAGTCGTGCAAAAATTTTAAATCATCATAGAAATTAGAAGAAATATTAACAATTACCGTATAATCCAGCGTTAATATTTAAGAGGAAGCTAATTATAAAATTTAATGTTTAACTCAAGATGATGCTCTAAGATTGGCGATTGCCTTTTTACAAGTTTGATCTCTTCTAATTGTTTGAAAGGCCTGACTTGACTTGTCATTTTACAAGTTCTGTATAAAAGTAGATGGTTTGTTTGTGCTGTTTCATTTATTTACATATGCCTTATGCCCCTCCTCTCTCTCTCTCTCTCTCTCAGAAATTCGACCTGCTCCTCATATGGATAACTTAGTCCACATTTACAAGAGCATGGAACTTGCCTCTGGAGTCGATCTATTTGTCACTCAAACTGCAACTTCAGCTAAATTATCAGGTAATAAGTTATTGTTACTGTCAACTAACATAAGGTTAACAGCGATACCAAATTTATGAGTTGACTTATTTGCGGTGATGGAAGTAGCTCAGTCATTTTCTTATTCAACTGAGTATTAGTCATACAGATTCTTGCCTAATATCTGTCAGTTCAGAGAAGAAAGGGTAATGTTGTTTGACATCAGACAACGCGTAATGTTGTTTGACATCAGACAACGCCTGATGATAAAATGACTGTATGTAGGCATGTGTACAGTAGTTTAATCATGGATGAAACCGGGAATTTTCCTAGTGGGACGAACTGAAAAGAGAAGAAATTTCTTTTACCAAAAAAGTTTTCACTGAGGGTAGGGCATAACCATGCTCCAACAATTCACATCCATGGATTAGATAGGGGAATGTCACTGGCTACTCCTCTGCCAATTCCACGGACAGTTGATTTTCACATACACATCCTCTTGGCATTAATTACCTCCAATAAGAATAAAGTTTCAATGCCCTAGATACTAGGTGAGATGAAATATCAGCACAAGCATAAACGTCTAGATTTCCAGAAAATGGTGTGATACCTTTCATTGTTTTAATCTGCTAATTAGGTTGCATGGCCATTGTTTTCTGTACTTACAGATGAAGAGAGACAACCAGATCCTCGTACAATTTGTGAGATCCAAGATAATGGAAAAGTTCCCATGGAGACTATAGACCCTGAAAATCAGGAAAAACGTCAAAGAAAAGGATTGAAAAGACCATTGAAGAGTAACCAGAAAGATTGTGGTTCAGACTTTATGAAACCTTCCTTTCCTACTAAGAAAAGGGTTCAGTTACCGGAGTATCTATCTTTAGAAAGCCCAATGCAACATGAAAAGCTGGAAGGTAGAACTAATGAAATTTCCATGAATGAACCTCAGAACCCTCATGTCATACATAAAGACATGCATGTTGTAAATGAAAAGGAGGATCCTGTTTTTACTCCATTCTTCTGGCTGAGAGAGGAGGACCATGTAGAGAAATCAAGTCAACATTCAGATGGGGACCAGGTCATTTATACACCGCCAGATGTTCCTTGTTTCAGTGATATGAAGGACTCGGATGATGAAGTCCCTAGTAAAACAAGTCCAAAAGTAAGTTTCAAATTTTATTTTATGTGATATGATTCCAGTTCCAGTGGAATCAGATCATTAAAATGGATCACATTGATAGTCCTCTCACCTTCATTTGTCATTTAAAACAGAACAGGATAGTTTGATGGATCAATATGTTTCTGTGTTCTCTTCTTCTTTTTTCCTGCATTTCATCTTTTTGGATCTCATCACCATATCACTTTAACCCATAATAGTTAAAATTTTCCTTTCCTTCTTTGGGCATGCTAGATAGCTCATTCCATAATAGTTTCCACATAAATTTCACGTTACAGAATTATTGCATTCCAATCAATTTATATTTTTCTGGTTGACATAGAATGTTTTGGGATGCTTAAAGTTATCGTAACATGCTTTCCTACTCGTACAGGGGAAAACTCGTATTTTGTCGAACAGCACAGACTTCATTGACAGTGAGATGTTTGAATGGAGTCAAAGACCTTGTTCTCCTGAACTTTGTTCGAGCCCCATAGAAATGCAGGCAATTCATTAAAGAAAATTACATCAACATCAAATGATGCTTTTTCCCATCTTATCATTCCAAGGTTCTTTTATCTTTTCATTCTTGATATCTGCCTACTATGCTGGTGCAGGTTGAAGATACTGAAGAGCCCTTTGGAGTTGAGGCTGAAGCTGCCTCAGCATATGAAACTACCTGTTTAGAGCTTAGACCTAAGAAGAGAGGGCAAAAGGGTAACGAAAAGGGGTCTGGCAAAGTAAGTTTTAGCTTTTCACCTTCATCTTGTCCTTTGAACAAAATCTTACACAGCAAACATGGAATACGGAAGCCTAGCAAAAGAGTTAGTAACATGACTGGAAGTAGTAAAACTAAGAAATCCATGAGAGCTATGTCTGGAGTAACTGGAGATCCCAACAAGTTACAGAATGTAACTGAGCAAAGTATGCAAGAGAAGTCTGGCAAGAAGAAAAAAGCTTCAAGTTTGAAGGAAAGAAACTCTATAAACAACCGAAATGATTGCTCTGAGGCTAATATTCAAGAGAGAAACCCTGAAAGCATTGCCACTTTATCTGATGGGGTGGAGCCTTTGACCATGAGTAATAGAACAGCATTGACTGACTTTTCAGCTTCACTAAATCAGCAGGAATGCAGTGCAGGAAGTCATCGCCAAAAGAAATGTTGCAAAAGCTATAAAAGCAGTGAGAAGACAATTGCTCATCCACAGACAGCAAGTGATAGATTAAAAGCTGGAAAGTTGAAAACTGGTAAGGGTGACATAAGTAAAAGCCAGTGCAACGAGATTTTGATTTTTAATTCAAACATTCAATCTTCCATGTTAGGCAAAGAAAAAAATGCTCCTTATTCGGGCGAGGCAAACAGAAGATGTGAAGAAAGTTGTAACAAACTTCGACGACATCTGAAGGTGAAATTTTCTGAAGGCATGTCTGAGGAAAATTGTGAACGCAATCCTCAAAATCTTCACAAGAAGGCTATGATGGAAAGACAAACATTTGGAAATTTTCGAGCAAACCGTGATTGTGCTCTGTCTGACAATTCATCAAAAGTGGAGAATGCTGTTTCCACTTTGAGTGGTGTACTTTTACGAAAATGTGGGACATTTCTTAACAAAATCCAGTGCGCTTTCTGTAATTCTGCTGAAGAATCCGAGGTAACGTTACCTTTCCTTTCAAATATCCCCCATGTGTTCTTCCACATCTTTCAATTGTTAATTTTGTAACATATGTTTATGTTTCTTTTAATCTGAAAACCAAAACTTTAGGATTCGGGGGTCATGGTTCACTATCTTAAAGGCAAGCTCGTTGTAGAAAGTCAGAATGGAAGTTCAGATGTCATACATGTGCACCAGAATTGTACTGAATGGTATGGAAGTCTCCAGAAGAATTTTACACGTGCTGGGCTATTTGGGTCATCAGATTATACTATATTGTTGTATGAAGATTAAAGAATATCTAATTACCATCTCTAACTTTTGACTGCCTTCTTCTGACTTAAGCAAGAATGGGAAACAAAGAAAATTTCATGGGATCTTGATGCCTCGTGTAAATCAGCTATGGCTTTGTTTGTGTTCCTTCCAATTTTAAGCTTCATATTTCTGGCTATTAATGTTTTGTAAGTGCTAATCATATTTGCAGGGCCCCTAACGTGTTTTTTGAAGATGATAATGTGATCAATCTTGAAGCTGAATTGACAAGGAGTCGACGGATTAAATGCTGTTGTTGTGGAATTAAAGGGGCAGCTCTTGGGTGTTATGAGAAGAGTTGCCGCAAGAGCTTTCATGTTCCTTGTGCTAAGTTGACTCAAGAATGCCGATGGGATTATGTACGTGTTAGATAACTAAGTTCAATTTTAGAAATCCATAAAATGTATGTATAGATTACTTATATTACATCTATTACAGCAAAATTTTGTCATGCTTTGTCCTCTTCATGCGTCCTGTCAATTGCCAAACGAAATGTTGGGATCTCAGTCCAAGCAGAACAGAAAATCTGTGGCTGAAAGGTTTGTTAATTTTCAAACACACTGTTCCAGGACTTAAAGCTCTGCTGGACTCACCACCTTCCCACCTTCAAGTTTCTACTTTGCCCTATATCTGATCACTCTTTATTACAGGCAGTCTCAGATTCACCAACCACAGGTCACTAAAAGATGTGACAGTAGCACAACGTTGCAGTGGAATTGTCATAGAAAAACTAAAAACTTGGTTCTCTGCTGTTCAGCTCTCACTGATGTGGAGAAGGTAAACAAAAAACCAAATATATAGCTTCAATGGGTAAAATCAGAACTCACCCTGTTCCGTGGTCTTAGTGGCTTGATGGTGCAAATGCAGGAAATTGTCTCTGAGTTCGCAAAGTTGTCTAGAGTTACAATATTGAAGAGCTGGGACTTAAGTGTCACACATGTCATTGCATCTACAGATGAGAATGGGTCATGCAGACGAACCCTTAAATTTTTAATGGGCATCTTGGAAGGGAAATGGATTCTGAGTGTTGAATGTGAGTACTACTTTTATCTGCAAACAAGAATGCAATTAACTCAAAAGTATTTCTACTAGAAGGTTCTCAAGAGGCTCGTTTTGAATGAACTAATGTTTTGGTTTATCTATGCTTCAATGCATTTTTTTTTATCTTTCTCTTGATGTTGGTTGATTTGTTTTTGCAGGGATTAAAGCGTGCATGAAATCAGGAGAGTTCGTTAATGAGCAGCATTATGAGATTGGGGTTGACATTCATGGAATCAGGGACGGCCCTAGACTTGGAAGATTGAGACTTATAAACAAGGTTATTTCTTCTCCACAATTGATCTGCATATTATGCATTCTTTTTCTGAAGTTAGGATACTAACATTTCGACTTTGCAGTTGATTTTCTGAAAAGTTATCTTACAAAAAAAGTTGCATTTTTATTCCTAGTTCAATTAAAGTGCTTATTTAGATAAGCTCGTAATTCTATCCTTCTTCCGTAGATGCCAATTTATCTCCATAAATAACTTAATACTATAATGATATCGAGTTTGTCACGTATTGAAGATTTACATAGTAACTTTAATTTGACGTGCAGCAACCAAAGCTCTTTGATGGATTCAAATTCTTCTTTATGGGCGACTTTGAGCCTTCATGTAAAGGATATCTTCATGATCTTGTGATAGCGGCTGGGGGAAAAATTTTAAGCAGAAAGCCAGTTTCAGGAGCGGGGGCAATTCTTCCGCTCAGATCCTCCGTGTCAACCACCTTTATAATTTACAGCCTTGAGCTTCCTGAGAGCTGCGAGCCAGCCAACAGAAATTTGATTTTGAACGACAGGTGGAATAATGCCAAGTCTGTAGCGAGTTCCACTGGAGCGGTGGTAGCAAGCAATTCGTGGATTATGAACTCCATTGCTGGCCATAAGTTGCAAAATCTTGCAGATTAACGAGGTTTCTTCATCATGGAGCCTTTTCTTGTTTATAAATGCACCAGTCTAGTTTTTGTATCTTGCTTGGGACATGTAGTAATTGTACTCCTTGCATCTTAATGATATATTTATTTTCAATGCAAAGTTGGATCATAGCAACGTATACATACCTGGTACGCCATTTTATTTATTTCAAGAACCTTACATTTTCTCTAGCAGAGTAGGTTCGTTTTCGAATAATCCCATTGTCTAAAATTGTTAACGCAAGTAGTGCAACTGTACTATTTTACATTACATAGGTTAAAGATCTGAACAAATGACCGGTTAAACGACAAAATTTAAGAAAAATTGTATATTTGCCTAAGTATCAAAATAGCACTGTATTGAAAACTAGAACAGTACTGGCAAAAATCATGACCTGTGTTGTCTGATTACAAGTTACCATTTTCTTTTCATGCAAGAACTGAAGGCTTACAAGCATTGATCTCTCCTTTTGTCTGAAGACATTCTCCTTTCTTTTGCTCGTGTTTTGCAACCATAATTTCGAAGCACTCAAACGTATGCTCCAAAGCAATGATTTCCTCTAGAACATCAACTGGTGGATTGCTACCCGTGACCACACGTTCTTTGAAGCTATGGACTCTGTCAACGCTTGTTTTTACTTTTGTCCCCATTTCATCCATAGTTGAACGCATCCCCAAGTATTCTTCTTGTGCTTCTTTTAGTTTCCTCTTCATGGATTTATATCCATCGAGCGACCTCAAAAGTTGCTCTGAGAGTACTTTGTTACGTTCTTGGAGGGCTATGGTTCCTTGCTTTCCTCCTCCCTCACCTCCCCTTTCTTTATGTTCCAACGCACATTCTTGTACTTTTTCCAACAATGTCTCATTTTGTGCTTTGAAATCATTGACAAGCTCTTCCATTCCATTCAGTTCATGTGCCTTTCTAGAAAGCTCTGCGGCCATAATCTCTTTCTCTTTTCCCAAACTACAACACATTATCTCGAGGCTCTTTCGTGCTGCCAAGCTCGCATTTAACTCCTTTCGTAGCCTTTCTTTTTCGTCTGCTAACGGTTCCCCATGCTTTTTGTCCCTCGGAACATGGTTAGGCTTAAGATCCGTGTTACATCGCCTCAGCTCAGCTTCTGAAGTTTTATTACCAAATGATTGACATTTCTGAATTCTTGTCCTAACATTATCAAGAATTGTCATCATTGTAGCCACCCTTAACATTCTCCTCCCATCCTTTTTCTCTTTATTGCAAGCATCCTTGTGATCTTGGATTAGTTTCAGCAATAACTTTACATGTGCTGCGACTCCTGAACATTGTAAATAATATTGAATACAAATTTGAGATATAATGGGAAAAAAATGGCAATTAAACAAATCTGGATTTTAAACAAATAAATAAATTCGCTCCCGCTTTGAACTTAAGCTTTTAGACGAGAAGGTTCAATATGTTCTATATTTGACAATCGTCACCTCCTATTTGTGAACCAGAGTGCACATATCATGACATTTATTAAACGAGACCATATTTCAGTTATTTTTTAGTGATCAAAAGGGGTCAATCATGAAGAAAAAAAATGGGAAAATAAACAGGTTTGTAAGGTGATTTACCTTCTAATGCAGAATCATCATAATGCTGTTCCATTGTTGATGGAGAAGCAGCTAATTCAGGAGACGAATTAACGCGAATCCTACTCATAATTTGCAGAAAGAAAATCAAGAAACAGACGCTATTATATCATAGCATACGAATCCTTTCATAAATTAAAGAAAAAAAATAAAATCAAAGAATTAATATTTGCTAAAATTGAGAAGAAAAGGGTATTTTTTCTTGATTGAAAGATCCAAAGAAGAGAGATTGCTTTGTCCTCTCTCTCCCCTTCTTCTCCTGTTTCTCTATCTAAATTCTTTTGTTGTAATATTCTGGTGTTGTTTGTTGTTGTCTCGTGATTATTTTTGGTTCATGGTCCTGCGTGATTATTGGCAATTGTTTTGACTTATTCATTGTCCTTTTTTGGTTTGACTTTCTTACACATGACTATAGTTGGCAGTTGGCTTCCAGTGCCCAACTGCTCTTACCCACAATAACGAATATTCTTCTATTTGGTCTAAAATATTCATCAATAATATTATTTGTATGTAAGAAATTACATAATAATTTACGTACAGATGTGTCAAAAAGAGATGACAAGATTTTCTATTTAATTGGTTGAAAAATTTTTGGCCCAATTATATCCCTCTACATCATGTATATTTAAATCATTATATAAATCAAATATGTCACACTGTCGAATATTCATATAGACGGAGATCATTTGTTACAATATAATTTTTGTTTATTTTTGCACTTATAACCTCAATATTTTTTATCATATTCTATTCTTAATTTTCTAGTAATTAGCTTTTTTATCCCTAATAACGAACAAAAAAACCATTAATATGGAGTAAAAAAAACTTATTTGTTCATTGTATTTTTAATAAGTAATATAATAATAAATACAAAAATTTGACAAAATATTTTCTACCACTCTATCAAAACCATCATTAAAACACAAGATGTGATAAATAAGAATGCGTTGAAAGACTTGGGGATATAAGTGCAAATTACGTAAAAGTAAGAACGTTTCGTTACAATGAAAATGTAGTATTTAACAAAGATGAAATTACAGCTTCGCGGGTTTTTAAGATGTTATTTTCATAAATCCAAAATCAACTTTAATAATACATAAATCAGGTTTTAATTAATGATTTTTAAATTAATCTTATACAATTTCAAACCATAATTCTTTCATTTTCTCTCACACCTCTCTCTCTCCTACCACTGCCGACCCATTTTCTCTCCCCTCTCTCTATCCCCGCCTCCACCCGCTGGCGCACCACCACTGACAACACCTCACCGGCACCTAAGTCGATGATCAACAGTTGCATCACCGCTACTATCATCTACCATATCAAACCCTAATTTTTTCCAATCTCTTTCTCAATACACCCAGAGCCGCCTCTATCTCTTTCTCCAAATATCATCTCTCTATAGCGGCTGATGACGACGATGGCGACGAGTGTGGCCGTAGAGACGAGGATGAGTGTCGCGCACAGAGTGACTCGAGCAAGGAATGGCATCACCTCTTTGAGTTGTAGATCGCGCTGGTAGCGACAATATCACTCTTTGTAATGAAGACTGTGGCTGTTGGGTTTGATGTTGTGTGTTGGGGGTAACGAAGCCGGTGGCTATGGCTGTGGTAATATATGGTGGTGGTGGTTGTTGAGGCTGGTTAATGGATTGTGGCGATGCTATGACGGCAAAGGCGCCTTGCACGGTAAATGGTAATAGCAGTGGTTTACATGTTTTGGTGGTGATTTTGTTGGTGGTAATGGTGGTGGATCTAGTGTCGATGGTGGATCTAGCGATGGAGGTGGAGTTTGTTGGATCAGACGGTGACGTTGTTAGATTCAGTGGTGGTAGTGATGTTGACGGTCTAGTGTAGTGGTGGTGATGAAAACGTTGGCTGCGATATTTGAAACGGTGATTTTGTTGCTAGAAAATGGTGGTGTTGGTGTTGTGTTGGTGTTGGCGGCTGAGGCGGTGCTGGCATTGTGTTGGTGGTGGTCACAAATGATTTGTTGATTGTGACCAGTAAATTAGTTGGTGTGTGACCTACAAATTTATTAATTTGAAACTAATAAAAGTAATCGCGTGATTTATAAATTTTGTGATTTGTGATCGATGAACAAATTATGACTTTTAAATTTTTAATTTGTGACTGATGAACGAATCGTGACCTATAAAAATTTTGTACTGTGACTTGAAATTTTTTGAATTGTGACCAAATTGCCTAGATCTGTGACATTTATATACTTATTAATAAAATATATAATTAATTAATTAATTCATAAATAAATTTTAATGAAAACATGATTTCTTAAATTTGAAACATTTTTTTTGTATTTTTGAAATGTTGATACTTAAAAACCTGATTTGTAATTTTGTATTGTTCCCTTTAACAAAAGTGGTAAGTAGTCTATTGCAGTTTCAGAGTCATAACCATTTACAGGCCCAAGTTTTTTTTATTTAGGGAAAAAATCATATTTAAGGTGTTTGGTTTACACCAATTCAAAAATCAGATTTTAAGTTTGACTAATGCAAAAATCAGGTTTTAGTTAATTAATTAAATATATTTATGAATTAAATATAATAATATCACTGTTATGTAATTAGTGGTCACACATAGATCATTTTAGGTCACAGGTCACATATTTTAAAAATGTTCGAGATCACAAACTATTTC
>CAIGRO010109110.1:0-21880 GCA_903798355.1 Fraxinus baroniana | reverse complement strand
TCTCTATCTCATTCTCATTCTCATTCTCATTTTTTTCTCCTACTTCATTTCAACCACACATTCTTTCAATAAAATAATATTACACACAGATCTAAAACTTTTCATAACTTTTCCACCACACATTCTTCCATCAATCATTATTCTAAAAAAAATTATCTTCAAAAAATGGGTTTCAAACGCACTCAGGTTAAAAATGGTATGTTTGGATATGACAGGATTAAAGCAAAGTCAGATTCGTTGAATGCACTATTAATCAATGTCTTGTCAAGTACATTATAATGGATTATTTGATAATAAGGTGAATTTCACACCGTTGAAGAACATTCATGAATTTTAATCAAAACAAATATAGAACATAACTATGGGTCACTTTGTTCCACTAGCACATAATAAAGTTGTAAGAACCACACCCAAAATTCGAAATTAACGATGATATACTAACCAATTCGGCTATATTTTGGAGCAAATTGAAAGTCGATGAACCCTTCTTCCTGCCTAATAGTAACATTCATGTACAACTTTAGACAAACACCACATTGCCTACAAAAAGAGGCTTCCATCACGATTCTTTTCTTCGTCAATTGTGAGATGGAACACAATATCATCTCCCTAGCGACATACCCGTGAGCTACCTTATTCCTTTCCCTATATCACCTACACTGTACTACCAATGCGACCCAACACCTTCCCAGAGTATAGCTACGATATGCCAAATAAAAGGCTCTACATGCTTCTTGAGCTCTAGAACAACTTTTAATCATTGCCACTACCCCAACTCATTTCACGCTCTCTTAGCTACCTGGCACATAATTAAATTGTCGATGCTTGTCTTCATTAACCCATACTTCCCGCATTCCTTACCAATTTTAAAATCCCCTATCGGCCTAGATTTATGCAAGTTGGGATGGCCTCATTGTGCACCAGCAAAAGAAAGACACGCACCTTTAGCAGTGTTGGAGCCTCCCAACACTTACCAACCCCGAGATGTTAGCCCCTCCATCGCCATCGCTCCCACTTATTTGGAGGTGTTGGTTCCTCCATCACTTTTGCAAAAACTTGCCTCTTATTTCGTCGTACTATCTCTAATCCCAAATAGGTTTCTTGATAATTCCTAACCATCCCTATTTGAGATCACCACATTGTTTAATGAGCAGTATTCCATAACACACATTAAAATTATTTCGAGTAATGTTTGAAATGTCTCAAATGCATTTTACAACGATTATTGTTAAGAAATTCTTGATCGTAAAATGTTTTATAAATTATCACATGAAATATTTTCTATCCTTGTGTAATTTACAATTACTAAATTTTCTCGACATTGTCATTATGACAATATTTTAGTACTAATTCTTTTTGAACTACGTCTACTTTAAATTTCAAATAATGAATTCTAAAGCACAACAAAAAAAGCATCCATTTGGAAGTTATAAATATAAACTATAGCCATAGTCATGTGGGCTTTATATATAAAGAATAAGCAAAAACACCTCCGACCGTTAACTGAGGAATTCACAAACTTGTGGACATCTTTTCAGTTTGTGGTATCATTATATTATATTCCTCGTGCTAATTTCCCCCACATAAAATTATGTCCACCAAATCTAAGACCCCACCCACTCGAATTTCTCGGATCCCTATACAATTTCATTGAATTCATCCTATCATTCATGAACTAAAACAAGAAGCCATTTTTAACAAGTATTAGACCAAAAATGTCCCTAACAATTAGACTACACCTCACTAATACTACACAGTTGCATTCCACAATCAAGAAATGCCATTACGGAACCAAATTTAAGACCAAACCCATCTACAATTCGAATCCATTTGCCCCATTTGTGCTCTTCCGTAAAGAAATGGCTTCTTTATCATCTCCTTCTAATAAGGGTTCTTTGGTAGTGAAAAGTTCTTTGATTGAGCCAGATGGGGGTCAATTGGTGGATCTTGTGGTGCCAGAAATCCAAAGGGCAGCCACAGTTTCAGAGGCTGAGACAATGCCGAAGGTGAAGCTTACAAAGATTGATCTTGAGTGGGTACACGTTATAAGTGAGGGTTGGGCTAGCCCACTAAAAGGGTTCATGAGACAAGATGAGTATTTGCAGAGTTTGCATTTCAATTGTTTGAGAATGAAAGATGGAAGTGTTGTGAATATGTCCCTTCCTATTGTGTTGGCCATTGATGATGAGGTTAAGGAAAGAATTGGAGTGTCTAATAATGTTGCATTGACTGGTCCTAATGATGATTTGGTTGGCATTCTTAGAAGGTTAGTATCTCGTTTACAACATGGTATATAAACGATGATCTCTCTTTTTTCTTCTTTTATTGTCTGTATATGTTTTACAAAGTGTTTGTTGGTGTACCAAATTCTTCTTGTTAAGTTGTGGGTCTAATTATTGCCACTTCGCGAAGCTGGTTGCAGATCTAACTCGCCCCACCCAAATTTCATTAAGGATTAGTTAGAAATTTGTATTCTTGTAAACTTTTTTCCATGTGAATTATTGCAGCGGCGGGAGATGTGTATTCTCGCGTTGAGGCGCCACCTATGTAAATCTTGCGAATTTTTTAGTGTCCATTTTTCTTTTTTCGAATTGATTGCTCTCGCTTGAATAGAATTAGGGAGCATCACTCTTGCAAGGCTACCTTAGATTTGGCAACCCCCAACCCCTTGTTAGCTGGTTTGAAGGGTGAGTTATGCTCAAATACATATAAAAGTGGTATCAAAACTCTGGTAGTGCTACTGTGGTTAGAAGACTAGTTCTATTGAGTCGCCCTGCTGGAAATATAGATTGTCCTAGACAGTGGTTCAAGTGTTGATCATGAACTACTTGTGAGTCACTTCGCTCATGGATGGTTTGACTTGTGGGCTTACTAGCGGCTAGCGCATTACACATGCTCCCTTTGAATTTGCAATCATGGTAACAAATTTTTATACCCCAATACGTAAGAAACTATGGTGGTACAATAACTAAAAACGAACGAATGAATAAACCATTCAATGATTTAGCTTGATCTTTTGACTGTCAAGTCTAAGCCTAATTCCTTTTTACCACTCTACAAAAGCCTCCTTGGCCTTTTCTGGATGGATAAGTCTAGTGGTATGTGAGGCCCACCCCATGTGAGTGTTATGTGAACCATTATGGATAAAAATTATGTAACCATAGCATGGTTCTTTCTGGATTATTCTTATTGGATTGGACAATAAACACTTTGTATGGATGATTGAAATGAGAAACAGCGTGATTTCTTTCAAATTTAAGGTTAATGAAATTCTTGTAATAGAACTAGTCCTCTTCAAATTCTTTTTTTTTTTTTTTTTTGGATACACACTGATCATTTATAAGAAAAACAATGTTCAGGATTCGAGGACACATAGTCCTCTAATGGAAATTGATTCTAAAAATAACAATTACTTATTTTAATGTGTAGACAAAAATTCCCTTGGAGTGTATCATGACATGTTTTCTTGGTGACAGCATTGAAATATACAAGCATAACAAAGAAGAGAGAATTGCTAGAACATGGGGAACCACAGCTCCCGGATTACCTTATGTTGAGGAGGTAATTACGCCTGCTGGAAATTGGCTCGTTGGTGGAGATTTGGAAGTTTTACAGCCTATCAAATACAATGACGGCCTCGATCACTACAGACTTTCTCCACAACAACTGCGTAAAGAATTTGATAAACGCCAAGCAGATGCAGTTTTTGCTTTTCAGCTAAGGAATCCTGTGCATAATGGTCATGCTTTGTTAATGAATGATACTCGCAGGAGACTTCTCGAAAGAGGATACAAGAATCCAATTCTTTTGCTTCATCCTTTAGGAGGTTTCGTAAAGGCTGATGATGTGCCACTTGATGTTCGTATGGAACAACATAGCAAGGTTTGTTTGTTGATGACAACTTCTGCACCTAATCATTTCTCATACATTGTTGGCTAAGCTTAAAACTTACTTCCCAACTGTTTTTGCCAAAATTTCCGAGCTTTTCTAGAAGTTAAATTTTGGTGGGTATTTTTGGTTTGAAAAGTCCTTACTTACTTTCAAGAAAGATACTATCACTTTTTTAGGTTTTGCCGAACTTGCTCTTAATTTAAATTGTACACTGGATAACATGGCCCTTTAGTAACATAAACGCCAACCTCACATGCTTTGAAAATTCTCCCTGAAGAAACAGAATAAACGTAAAACAACTTTAGGACATGTTAAAGGGAAGTTTCGATATTGAACATGCAATGTGTTAGTCATAAATTGATTATGCAGTAGAATGCCTTCTCAGGATAAGATAACGATTTTTTTGAGGGGAGATAAAATTCATTTATCTCTTTTACATTTCTAACGTTGACCTTTGGAACTGCAAATTTCTACAATGAAGATTGAAACAAATACATTCAAGATGTTTTTGGACCCCTAAAATAAATTGTACTTGCCGTTCAGATTTATAGGAGGTTTTCATTCTTCATAGGTACTAGAAGACGGAGTTCTTGATCCTGCGACTACAATTGTAGCTATTTTTCCCTCACCAATGCATTATGCTGGACCAACTGAAGTGCAATGGCATGCAAAGGCCCGCATAAATGCAGGTGCAAATTTCTACATTGTAGGTCGTGATCCTGCCGGTATGGGCCACCCAACGGAAAAGAGGGATTTGTATGATCCGGATCATGGGAAGAAGGTGCTAAGCATGGCTCCAGGGCTGGAGAAACTGAACATCTTGCCATTCAGGGTAGGTAACTCTAAATATTGTGCATTCATGAACCTGCATCAGCTCTAAGTGCAATTGCAGAAGTTTTCGACTTCATAGTAGATGAAATGTTCAGTTTGCTCGTAACCAATCCTGTGTTCGCTTGAACCATCATTTCACTTCTCCTCATATCACCACTTAACATATTGGGCATGTTTGTTACCTACTATTGGACGCTGTTATACAGTATTGAACAACTTTTTATGTTCTTTTCTTAATTGGTCATGTCCATTTCAGCCTATTCCGGCATACTGAACATACCAATTTTGTGTCTTCAGCACTTGTAAATATAAACTCAGACTCTATCCATGCATATTTTCACACTGAAGTGAGTGAATTGAATGACCTGTTGTAGTCAAAAGAGGTCGTCTATCTGCTTGTCTCGTGTCCAAAGTTTCTTAGCACATAGTTTTAATTCATTCCTTCAATAGTTGATTCCTCGATGCTGATAGTTGATATGTACTATTTTGATGTATCGCTTTACATAAAATTTGTTCCTTGGAATTATAACGAATTCTCTGGATTTTCTCGTCAACAAAATAATGCAGGTAGCTGCATATGATACCGTAGAGAAGAAGATGGCTTTTTTTGACCCTTCACGCGCTAAAGATTTTCTCTTCATATCGGGAACCAAGGTAAGTTTACTATTTTGACTCCATTCTTAGCTGTTGCTCGTCCTCTTGAAATTTCGAAAGAATATTGAGTAAATTAAGGCCTTAAATGTCTGTATTCTTTTGTAATTCATGATATGTCCGTATATTATTTTGGTGATGCGCAAACCTTTGGCGTGTATACAAGAGAGAGAGAGAGAGAGGATGCATATAGTCGAGCTTAAGTTTATTGGGAATAATGCTTATCTTGTTATTTGTATCTGTCATGGAAGATAGACGGGCCCAATGCTACTATGTGCCTAATACCCCGACCTTTTCATGTAAATTTTGTGCCTACTCTGCAGATGCGGACTTACGCGAGAAACGGTGAAAACCCTCCCGATGGATTTATGTGTCCTGGAGGATGGCAAGTATTGGTGAAATACTATGAGAGCTTGCAGGCCGAGGATTCACCACAGAAGCAAACTGTTCTATCTGCTTAGATACGACGATTTTTTAATGCAAGTTAATTTAACGGAATTAGGGATTGTTTCTTGTTATTTCAAAGTTCTGCACATGAATTAAGGTTTAATTTAGCAGATAGAAACACTTTGTGTTCATGCCAAAATGTCTTAATAAAAATTAAACACAACTGTTTTCTTAAAAGAGAGTACTTTTAAACATTGTTTTGAGTGAATTTTCTGGGATATTTAGCCTTTAACTAACTTTTCTTGAAGCTTGTATAACTTGGATAGTGAAAAGGTAAGAATCAACTTGCAGTGTTCATAATCTAGCTTAAACATGTATAAACATTTCAACAAGTAACATATTCAGTACGCCGAATTTTTTTATTTTAACGGTTATCTCTTCTTTAATCTCGTCTGATATCCGAACATTCTTTTATAACATGTTTTGCTAGGTGAATTATAAAGTGTTAGACAATGATATAAAAATGATATTAAAAAATCTTGTGTGCCTAACTGTAAAGTGTTAGACAATAATATTGCGTACCAAACACAATCTAATGATCAAATCATTTGATCAGGCTCTAGATATGAATAGGTTCGGTGAAATGATAACAAAAGATAAAAGTGATCTCCTTAGGTAGATGATGATATATTTGAATAATACGATGGGGGACGTGGGAAAATGCAGATGAAATGGTAGAAGGGAGAGGCTAGGAGGATGGGAGACATCTCCCTTAGGTAGATGATGATATTTTTTAGATGATAACGAAAAGGTATAATTAGATGTTGGTGGGACAACTCGGACCATACTTGCTTTCTAAGATTGCTTTCTAAGATACACTGAAATGCTTAGAAGGTGTTTACTGGCGTCTAAGCATTTAATGGAAACAACCGAACACCAAGAACAATAGAGGAAGAAGAAAAAAAATTTGTTGGAATTTGGTTTAAAGATTGAAAATTTGATTCTTGAAAAGTGACTTTGTGTCAACTTCGGCCAAATATTCGGACCTGATCCAATAGTCAAATTATAAACATAAATATACTAACTTGTTTTACTCGTCGAGTAGATCTTCATGGTATATTTAGAATCTCAAAATCAGTTTTTGATGAATGATAAGTTGCAATCCAATGTTAAAAAGAAAAGATGAAAAAACTGACCTGGAAATCTAACTACATCGCTTCAGCAACAAGATGAAGAAACTAACCGGGAAATCTAACTCCATTGGTCGAGCGATGAGACTGTCACCTGAGAGACAGGCGGGAGAAAAAATGTCTGTCGAACAAGTGTCATTGTCGCTCGAGCGAGAAGCTAGTGACAGCAAGCGATGCTTCCCTTCATGAAGGTTTTCGAGTTTGGGGTTTGACACTTCACTCACAACTTCAACCTTTTGGACGTCAATTGTGCATCTCATATCATTTGTATCAAATATTATATCAAAAACTCTCCAAAAATCATTTTCTTTTAGAGAAGAAAAATTGTTCGAGTTCACAGTTGCTTGTGGTTTGAAGTGCTTTCACGACAAGTTGTATCTGTTGAATTTTGGTAGACAAGTATCGCAATCCGTTAGCATCGTTGTGGGACAATTTTGTCTTAAGGAGAAAGTTTTAATCACTTATCTCCGGTCGCGGACTCAGCACCTGGTGAGCCTTTGCGGTAGCACAGGCTGGATCCGTCAGAGCCTTCAAACCGTTGGGCGCGCCATTTGTACATCCGCAACTTTGACTGGTGAGCGCCCTTTTTCTTCTCGAATCTCAACTGTTGCTCTTTTTTTTTTAGTTTTGTTCTGTAACAAAGAAATGAGAATTGTGATTTGAAAATTTGTGATTTATGATAAATAATTTATGTTGTATGAGTTATGGGTTATAAATTGGGATTTATGAGTTTTGATTTGTGATTTGAGAATTTAGGCTTAAAAAATTAGAGTTATAAATTGGGATTTATGAGTTTTGATTTGTGATTTGAGAATTTTTGAAGTGGCAAGGGAGTGTTATTCTACAATATTGGGATCTATGAGTTTTGATTTGTGATTTGAGAATTTAGGTTAAGGAAATTAGGAATAAATGAAAAAAATTAATGAAGAAGATGTTGGGCTCAATTCAACCATGTGTATACCATGTTTTTAATCAAATTTTAGTATTATTTAATCAAATTTTAATAAATAATCGGGCTATTACAATTGTTGATCATCAACGGTCAACGATCAACAGTGAAGCTCCGCCTTAGCTAAACGTTGACTCTAGGTCCGCCTCTGCTTGTCTTGGATTTTATTATTCACTTTATCTTCATTTTCTTCTTTCTTTTTGCTTTTATTTACATAGAGTTTGATTACTCTCATGCGAATTAAACTTAACTATTACTTTGTCATTTAAACAAACAACCATTTAACCATGAAATATCACCAACAATTTTAAGACAAAATCTTGTTCGTGGTTTTTGTTGCATAACTCACTTCTCTTCTTCTTCTTCTTTAGAATAAGTCTTTAGGTGCTATTCCTTTCTTTCATCTTTTGTGCGTTGAACTTCTGTTTGTAACGAAAATGAATAATATTGAGACTATTTTGAGTCAAAGAACGAATGATACTAGCATGTGGTTCTGCCTTTGGCTATACCTATATCAAACTCTCATATCCCACATGGGAAAAAATCGAAAAAAGTTTGGAGGTGTGATGTTTAAAAGATATCAACAAAACACTATCTTACTACTTTGAATTTTAAAAGTTCTTAAAAAAGACCGTTCCTGCGATACAAGAAGGAGAAAATAATCGTGAATCGATTATTGCATTGGATGCATAGAATCACTCGAATTTCCTTTACAAAAATAACATTTTAAATGGATTGGACAAGATATCAAGTACGTTTTACCTAGAGATCAAGTACGTTGCATATCGAAAGAAATGTGATTAAAACCTACTACGTAAGAATCTTTATAATGGCAAACTTACCTTGTTGACTGGAGATCCCAAGATCTTCGTTCTAGGGGATATCTAAGTTATGAAAATTCAATGTAGCACTTTGTAAAATGTTTCCAAACTCATTTCTATGGTAGTTAAAGTGCTTTTCTGCATAATGTTAAATGTTAAGATATGCTTTTAGTGATTCATATATCTTGATAAAGTCAAGTGGAGTAATGCATAATACTCTTCATAGTATGTCACATATGTAAATGTAAGGTGAGGCCACCTTAATTAAAATTGTTCAAGGCTGAAATTTTCTAAAACACTTATGAAACCTAGGAATAGTTTTATGACCAAAATGAACCAAATTATGAGAACCATGAACGATTTAGGAAATATATTTGTGTGAGTATTATTGTCTTGGTTTACATCAACAGCTGAATGGTTCAAGATATCACGTTCATCAGTCAGTTAAGTAAATTCGACAATATTTCACAAAGAAAAGTTCAAGATTGGAAGCTACCTTATCTGAAGCAGTGTTCTTCTACTTTTTCTCTCTCTACAATATATCATATTTTCATATAATATGAACATATTTGAATTTTCATTCATGTGAGGGATTTTTAGAATTTGATTTAAAGATTAAAAATTTGATTAAGTGCATGTTTGTCTCTCATTTTGGGAGAAGAAATAGAGTTTTGAATAGTATTTTTTGGAGAATGTGTAGTTAAAAAGTAACGTAATTTTATTGATTTTTTGGCTAGAATATTTTATTGTGTGAATATATGGTGAAGATTGTTTACTGTAGCAAACAATATTTGAGAAAATGGATGACAAACAGGGGCTCTAAGTATAAAACCTGAAAAGTGACTTTATGTCAATTTCGACTAAATATTCGGATTTGATTCAATAGTCAAATTATAAATATAAATAAACTAACTTGTTTTACTCATCGAATAGATCGTATGGTATATTTGGAATCTCAAAACCAATTTCGGATGAATGAGAAATTGTGATTCAAAGTTGAAAAGAAAAAGAAAAAGAAAAAAATTGGCCGAGAAAGTTGTCTAACTCCATCGCTTGCTTAGCGCTCGAGCAATTAGATTGTCGGTCGAGCGACGAGAATGCAAAAAAGTCTCTGTTGAACAGGTGTCACTGTCGCTCGAGTGAGAGGCCAACGACAACAAGGGATGCTTATTTTCATGAATGTTGTTGAGTTTGGGATATGACATTTCACACACAGCCTCTCATCTTCTATAAATAGGACCATTTAGACGTCCATTATGCATCATATATCATTTGTATTGAATATTATGTCAAAGACTATTGCAAAAACTCTCCAAAAATCATTCCAAAAATCATTTTCTTTAAGAGGGAAGAAAAATTGTTCGAATTCGCTGTTGCTTGTGTTTTGAAGTGCTTCCACTACAAGTTGTATCTTGGGAGACAAGTGTCGTAATCCGTTAATACCCTTGTGAGGCAATTTTGCCTTAAGGAGGAAGTGCTAATCACTTGTCTGGGATTTTATTACTCACTCTCTCTTCATTTTTTTATTTATTTATTTTTTTTCTTATATTTACATAAGAGTTTAATTATGCTTTTGCGAATTAAACTTAATTATTACTTTGTCATTTAAACAAACAGCCATTTAATAATATAATATCACCAACAAAATTACCATATATCCTAATCAAAGAATCATCAATCTTATTTACACCTCTTCCTAGGATTCACTACACGTCATGGGGTTCTTTACACCTTGAATTCCAAATTATATAAAAGAGAATACGTTAAAATGGGCCAAAAATCCTTTTCGCACAATGTCTTAGAAAATGTTATTTCCAACAATACTCCACCATTTTGAGAAGAATGACATTAGAAAATCTCTCATATAAATTCACCAAGTTCATGAATAAATGAGTTATATTTTGGATCTAAACATCCACTTAACAAAAACACATTAAATACTAATCAACGTGCATGGTGCTGGGCTTCGAACCAACGATCTCATATGGCTAACAATAAGTGTTTATAAACTTAAACGTGCATAGGCCACGTGTCCTACATTGGTTCGATTCATGAACATCTTAAGTTCGAAGACATTCTCTTGACATTCATATAGGTAGACATATCGAGAATACTAATGTTCCTAAAATACTATATAGATATCTGTCTATGTCTATTAAGAGTTTGATAGCTCAATCTCTCTTTTCTTGATACACTTGTAGAAAACTTTTAACCTTGAGATCAAATCTTAGTATTTGAGCAAATATTCTTATGATGTAATTTATTAATTCAATCTAAGAATTTAAAGTATCAATCATAGGTTTCAATATTTTGCTTCACAGTGAAGTCTATATGGATAATTTATCAATCAAAAGGTTATTCAATATTTTGCTCCACAAAAATCCAATTGGCACCGCCATTTTTTCCTTCACGCAAAAGAAAAAGATTTCACAATTACTCTCCCAATTTATTAGCCCAGTATCAAGTTGGTCTAAACCTTTAAAAAGTAACAAGTTCGCCTCCATGGTTACCAATCAAACTTGAAAAATGGTAGCCGTCTAGGCCCCTATTTGGTATAGCTAAAAATTTATATTTTTAGTATATTTTGATAAAAATTGATTAAGGGCGTATTCGGTAGAAATTAAAATCGGATTAAAATTGAAAATTAGCCGTTAGTGTTGATTTTTATTAGACTAGTGAGACTCAATAACGACTATATTTTCAATTTTAATTGAATTAAAATTTATACCAAACACACCCTAAATGTATGATTGAAAATTAGACAAAAATTATGAGTCTCGTGAAATATTAATTAAAATTAATAGTTGACTTTGACTTTAATTTTAATTCAAACCAAACAAGGACTAAATCTTAATTAACTGTTACACGATTCTCACGAAAATGTGTTTACCTTAGATTTCTAGGTACCAACTTGTGTCGAGAGCTAGAATCTATTCCAAGTAATTTATACTATTTATGTTATTGGAGGTCGATTATGTAACTATAATAAACATTTGGGGATTATCAACTCATCTTATTACTTCAAGGACCAAATTGAAATTTAATTCAATGTTAAGCAGCGAAGCCCAAAAACAAGGCTAAGTAGAGTCGAAGTTTTCCTTCTCATTTTACTCTCCCGCCACGAGTTTTCCTTCCTTCGCAAATACCGGGAAAATAATTTTCCCTTCCTCACACGTATCGTTCGATCGGAATCGGATTCCGTTTTTCCCTTCGCATATACCGGGAACACTATGTGGTGAACTCGATCGACAGCAAAATTTTATTTTTCTCTTCAAATCGGATTCCTTTCCACACAAAAATTCCACTCCCACAAGGATTCAATTTTATCTCTGTCGATTTGGATCTCCACGGACCAAAAATTAGGGTATATTTTTTTCCCCTTAATTTTCTTTTTTTTTTTCCCCTCCAATTTCATCATTATTTGAGTTTAGAATTGGTTATTTTGAAACCCTAGGTATATAATTTTTGTTTTATGATTAATTACATTGAAATTCGTTTCGATTCTTTGGTATAAAAGAGTTTCTTTCGTTGATGGATTAGATTTGCAGCTGAAATTATATTTAGGGTTCTGTACAAGAAAGCCTCAGTGAGATTTTTGGTGCTTTGTTTTAGTTTGTCATTAAAAATTGAGGGTTTTCTTGTTTGAGAGAAAAAGAATAAAAAATATATATATAGGGTTTTGCTGTAGAGCATATTACTGTTTTTCATTATTTTATTTGGGTATATTGAGAAAATATACAAAATCTTGGGGTTTCTGGGATGGCCTTGAACTATTCACATAGGCTAATATTTCCAGCGCACATTGGTGAAGATAGTTTGGTATCTCCCACGGGAATTGTGAACGGGTATATTGTGGACGGTGTTCCAGTGAAGAATGGGGAAGATTTTACAAGGCCAAAACATGAGAGTCGAGGGGAAACTGAGGAGCGTAATTTCTGTTGTGGGAGGGACAGTGTTGATAGGTGTAGTTTGCCGGAGTCAGCTTCCAATGATGTTGCCAACCTCTTGCCTTCTGACCCATTTGGGATGGATATAGAAACTACTTTCACAGCCATCACAGGATGGCTCAAGGATTTAGATGTCAATTATGGAGGATATGTGAGGAACAACAATTGTGCATCCAATCAAGATGAGTGTGATTGGTTTGCGCAGTGGAATTTGATATGGAAAAATGCCATAAAATTTCAATCTCTGTCAAACAATGTTCAGTTTGATGAGAAATTGAATATGGGTATCCTATCTCTTGTGAGAAATCTTCAGGGAGATAAGAATCTGAACAGGTGTATCCAGTCGTTTCTAGACAATGCTTATTTCAATAAGAAATTGAATGTCGGTAATGAGTTGAATCTGTATAGTGAGGTGAGAGATATGGGGGGTGCATCAGTCCAATATGGTAGCAGCTCTGAGATGCAATTTAAAGAGAAAGGAGAGGGTGCTGACAGTTGTGCCGAGGAGGAAGTACCCCATGATGCTTTGGCCTTAAGTCTTAGTTATCTGGGAGTCAAGGACCTTCTGTCTGTTGAAAGGGTTTGCAGGTCTTTGTGTTCCACGGTCCGAGATGATCCCCTGTTGTGGAGGACTATCCACATTGATCAGCCACTCAACGAGAGGATCACAGATGATGTGCTGCTGCAATTGGCTAGCAGATCTCAAGGTAGTCTCCAATGCCTAAGCTTGGTGGAGTGTCCGAGGATCACAGATGATGGTTTGAGGCGTGTACTTGAAACTAATCCACAGTTGACTAAGGTCAGTGGCTCCACCATTGTCTAATATTGCTTTCTGTTGCAATTTTAATTCTTAAGTTGATTTATTTGCGATTAGACTATTGATGTTATGATATAGTTCAAATAAAAGAATGATACGGAATTCCTTTTTAATCATGATTCCTAGTTTCTGGCATTTGAATCAATTGACACGTATAAAATGTGTTCGTAACTACACCAATGCCTACTTTTAATGAAAATTTATGATTTCTAGCCATTTTTGGGGGTTGCATGCCCTGTTTTGAGTTGTGATATCTGCTCGGGTGGTGTACTTGTGACTTCAAGGGTAGGATAGCAAATAGAATTGAAGAAATAGCATTTGTATAATGTGATGACGAAGATAACATAGGACCTGGGTTCAGGTTTAACCATCACTGCCACCCATGTATTATAAATTGTCGTGTGTCATGCATTAAATGAATCCAGCCTGGAAGTGAGGGTGTGTGTTGAAGACTACATTTATGTTAATGTGTTCCTGGACTACATTTATGTTTATGTCTGCAGGAAATAATAAAACTTACATGAGGAAATATTTAAAATAGTTTCAAATACTTGTTACCTAATTTAGTGATTCTTAATTTACTATAAGATGCAAGTCAAATCCATAGTAGTTTGTTATCATTTGTTAATATCATAGATTAAGAATCTACCCATGTCGATGATGTTTTCATGGATGGAATATTTTACAATGAATGGAGTTGGTGGAATTGTGGAAGTTCTTGTCACCCTTCACTCCCCCTCCATTTTGTTGAAGCGGTCTATAGTGGATACTTTTTAGTAATTGTAGCACCAGTTGTGCTCTTAGTTATACTCTTACTTTCTGTTGAACTGCAAGATACTGATTTTCTATATCGTTTGTAGATTACACAAGTGCTAAGTTTTATTATTTCCTGCAGCTGTGTGTTCCTGGATGTACTAGGCTTACTATTGAAGGTATTCTAAATAATCTCAAGGTGTTCAACTCTGCTAAAGGTGTCCAAGGTATAAAGAACCTTAGAATTGGTGGGCTCTATGGGGTGACACTTGAACATTTTGAAGTGTTGAAACTATTACTCGGTGCTGATAACGACAAGCTCCAAAATCATAACAAACCACACTTCTATCATCGGGGAAATTTTTATCTTCTGTGTGATGATGATCGGGCAATTGATATTGAAATGTGCCCAAGATGTGAGAAACTGAGGCTCATTTATGACTGTACAGCCAAGGGCTGTCAGGTTGAAGATCATGCTGCTCAAGTCTGCAGGGCATGTACACTTTGTATATCGAGATGTGTGCAGTGTGGCCGGTGCTTTAACAACACTGAATATGAAGAAAATTTCTGTTTGGAATTGATCTGCTCAGGCTGTTTTGAGCAGCCGGATAGGTACTGAGATAAACTGGATAAAAATGTTGTTCCAAAGATGGCACTGCACATGTGCCGAGTTCCAATTCCACCCTTCGTGGGCAGGGGATGTTGCTTATCTATTTAGGTCAGATGTCTGCCTTAAGGAGATGAAAGTCTGGAAGACCACTTGATCTTGCAGTTCCAGAGTAGGATATTTATGGAGCAAGAAGGCAAAAAAAGGAAAGAAGAAAACGTAAAGAAGAAAACACAAAAAGAAAAGGGGAAAAATGAAACGAAAATGTGAAGTATGCTTTCACGAAACTATAGGAAAATGATGACAACGTCAAATTATGTACTCTTCAAGCATTTTTTATTCTTGTCAAATGGTATTTTATCGTCAATAGGTTTGTCATTCATGCTTCTGAAAGTCGCATCTTCCCTTCCAAGTGCAGGCCATCAATTTATTTGGTGCCTGTGATTTGACGATATGAGTCTTGAAGCTTGTCTCATAGAATCTGTCGTGTTGTTGTTGAATATTTGTTGGAATTGGAAATTTTTGCAGGATCTTTCCTGCTTTGGTATGTATTCTGGGATGTCTAATAATCGTTTCAGACGGAGATGGCTGTTCTTTGCAGCCCGTTTGCAGATTCTATATTCCGTTATTTTCTGATTTGATTGTTATAACGACAGTTACATAGTATACTGTTATACAAGTATAATATCTTGCCGATCGAGGCATGTAAGCTCAATTTTCTTGGTTATGCATTCTTAAAGCATTTTCTAGCTTATTTGTTTTGCAAAGGGGATATATTGTCTCGTCCATCTAGAATTCTGTACAAAATATATACTTATTATCTTGTTTGGTACATGGAATGGAGACGGAGCAGTACTAAAGACAAAAAGGGTGAAAAATATATATAGAGCTCTGCTGCTTCTTGATTGGGCTTGTGTATGGTATTCCCTTCATGATGTTTCATTACTTGGATTAGCCATTTTGTAGGCCTCAAAAATAGAAGGAAAATGCTTGTCGTACACATTGATGAAGTAACGATAAATTGAATTAAAACTATCAAAATCTTTTNAAAGACAAAAAGGGTGAAAAATATATATAGAGCTCTGCTGCTTCTTGATTGGGCTTGTGTATGGTATTCCCTTCATGATGTTTCATTACTTGGATTAGCCATTTTGTAGGCCTCAAAAATAGAAGGAAAATGCTTGTCGTACACATTGATGAAGTAACGATAAATTGAATTAAAACTATCAAAATCTTTTTTTCCACTTAAATGGTTGTGCTTATGTAATGCGGGTTAACCAAAAAAAGAAAGGAAATTGGGCAAACTTTTTTTTTATTTGATTGGTGAGATTTTGACTCAGTTAAGCCCTTGTTTTAACTCCCATTTTTGGGTTAAAATGTATTTTAGAATAGTATTTTGTTAGGGAATGCGTGATTAAAAATGAATTTTTGAAGAAATGGGGGGCCAAACATAGATTAAATCTCATCACATCATTTGTAGGTAAGCAAATCTATAAATTGTGATATACATGTAACATAAGTACATAACCATAAGTAGAGCGCGTAATCTTGTTTAGACATTGATTTCAATCTCAACCGAAGATATGATAATTACTCAATCAACAAGTATGATTCGTTGCAGTTATGACTTTGCCCCGAATACAACGTACAATTAATGCGAACTTGTAAAATTAATCATCGAAAGTGTAAATTATGAGAAACATGTCATTTTAAAGTATCTGTTCAATCAAATCAAGGATATTCAGCTTAAGTCATACACCTAGATAATATAAGAAGAGAGCATAATATTAATATTGAAGTGTACATAAATTACAAAAGAACGCTACAAAGATAATTCATCGTCGACCACAAAATATAAAACACCCATAATCGTTAATGTTGAATCATATAAGATGATATAAAGGCTTACAGATACCGTAATTAAGCCATTTCACGTCTCAAAGGGGCTTCTGAAAGAAGAAATTCTCGTTATTTTTGAGATTTCTTGCAAAGATTTTTCACCCATTTCAGGCTCAATATCTTCTTTCCCGACTTGCTTTTGTCATCTTTCTTCTTCTTCTTCTTCTTGTCGTCCTCCGACGCAGGTGGCAGCGGTTCCGGGCCCCACTGATCAGCCCATGACAGCCCCTCGGAGCCGTATATGTCCATGTTCTTGTCTTCTTTTTTAGTTCCTTGGCATTCCCAGACAAGAATTCCTGCAAAAAGAGCCCAATAAAATATGCCTCTTTGCTAAATATGGCTATTTTCTATAGTTAGCCAATGGATTTAGTTCACCTGCTCAACCGGCTATTTTGGGACAGCCTTTCATCCATCGTCTTTGACTTTCTTTCACACAAACTCAAAAGTCCAATCCTTAGAGAAAATCCATATCATACCTTGTAAATATCAATCATGTTTGGTGTACAATGTTATTGACAATATTGTTGGTATGTTGTCATTGAACAGTTTAAAAATAATTTATCTTTTCAACCAACACATTTTTAACATTGTACAAATAGATATATCTCATAAATATAGTGATAAACTAAACAGTTTTAATTTCCAACCAACACTTTTTCAAAATCTTTGCCCCTTTTCCGTTTTCTCTTGTCCTTCCGGCTAATTTCCTCTGAAAGAAAGTCTGGAATGAATTAATTTATTTGTACAATTGTTGTCGATAATTGTGGTTGACAATATTGATGTTGTCAAAATCTGAATAATTGATTTAAAAAAATAATTTTTAAAATTGATAAATGTGACGTTGTCGAGTGTACGTTACCAATCTTAATTATTAAAAAAAAAAAAAAAATATTGTAGAAGTTGCATGATTATTTCAATAAAGTACACGTGAAAGCTCCAAAATACCCTCAGCCCTTTAGGACCACTTTTGATGGCTTCACTATAGTCTATAAGGCACGCCTCCGCCACCTGAAATGCTTCCCCCCGCCGCCGCAACTCTCTCTCTCTTTCTCTAAAACTTGTATTCCATCTCTCTCTCTCTCTAAAACTTGTATTCCAATCACGTCTTTAATTCTTGACTTGGTGATCTCTGTAGATTTTTTTTGGAATTTCTTGACGACTTATTAGTTCTTCCATCGTTTTTTCTATGGCCTACTATTCTAGTAATGGTCCCAAAATTGAAACGTTTTTCTCCTTTCCCATTATGTTTTCTTGTGGAATAAGATGTAGAATTGAATTTGTCGACCTACAGTTTTTACGTAAGAAAAATGTTTTTACTAGTACATTTTAATCATATGGTAAAAATGTGATCTCGCTGTTTAATAAAGTGCGGTATTAACAACACATTGTCCCGATTTTTCACACTATAATTTTTTTTTTTTTAAAGAAAGTTAAAACAACTTTTGTTTTGCAATTGCGAGGACGATGTGTCACCTTTGTCATGGTAAATCTTTTATTGATGGTATAGTTTTCACGGTTAAAACCCGGTTTTAAAAAATATTTTTGTTGTAATGTAACAATAATATGGAATTTTAATGATGTGATTTAAGGACAGAGTCAGCATACGACGAGCCATGACGATTGTTGGTGCTGGTTCCACCGATTAAGATATCTTTGTTTTTCATTTTCTTCAATGAATTCTTTGACATAAGTTTGTATATGTAAAATGGGAAAATGGTTTTCATAGGCAAGAAATAAGTTTGTTTAATTCTATGGCTTAAAACAAGCTTTGTCCTTACTAATGGAAACAATAAAAATCAAAATGAGATTGTTCGTAGGATAATTAATTAAAGGATAATGGAATTTTTGTTCATCTGCAAGCCACTCACGTGGCATTTTATTACATGATAATATCACATTAGTGGCGGACTTAACGATCAAATTTATATAAAATTAAGAATATTTTATTCTTTATATTATTCTTGGAATACTTTTTTTTTTTTTTTCTTTAATCTAGAACTAGAACTAGAACAAATTAATTAATTAATTTGGTTCAGGCCCCATAGACCGTGTTTCCAAAATGCCACCACTTAATAGAATATTAAAATAACAAGCAACAAAGATATTTTTGAAAATAAAGGTAGTGGAACCAATTATGACCATCAACTATAACATTATATTAAATACTAGGAAACAAAATTCTATATCGCAATCACAATCGCAAGTCAAAAAAAATGACCAAGACATTATTGTCAATTCCAAAGAATAATAATAATCCAAATATCGAGACATGTCACGAAATTACCCAAAAATTAAAACATATACGATTTAATAATAATTTATTTATTTTATTAAAAACGTCACGAAATGACCAAAAAGTTAAAATTCCAGTTACCCCAAATATAAAAGAATCTACTATCTAGACATGTAAATCCGAGAAATTATGTTGACTGTCCCTCTTCACAAATAATACTGTGTGACCTAAAAATTATATTCTAAGTGATGAGATGAAGACTTGTTTCTACCGATGAGGAATTTTTTCCTTAAATTAATTTTTGTTTATTAGTTTACACACTTGTTGTAAAATCACTGTTGTAAGAATTTCAACACGTCATCCACATTAAAGAAATCCCCACCGTCCATCCAATTGTTGAATTCTAACCCTTGATTGAAATATTCTTGCAAGGGTAGATCATTTGTTGGACAATAATCTTGATTATTGTTGTGATTAACTGGATAATTGTAGCAATCTGTCAGGTCTGAAACCGGCGAAACTTGTGTCCCAAATGAGTCTGATGACGCAGCGGCGGAGGAACCTTCCGGCGTGTAGTTGCTTGGGTTAATCTTAACGCCACCTCCAAAGTTGCCAGCCATGTTAGGCTGTGGAAACATCATTTGGCTTGAGCCCATGTTAAGATTAGTGTTCTTGAGATGGTAATTAGCGGCGGGGATGGCACCAGAGTTGGTGGAAGTCCCGACTGTCGGCCCGGTCGAGGCGGCGCCTGCCTGAATTCTCTCAATCAATCGTGGCATCCAAAGATAACGCATGGTGTCCTTGAATTGCTTGCTGTTCACGTCACATTTGAGCTGTTTAGCATGCTTTTGGACTCTTGTTCTCCAGTAATTCTTGATCTCATTATCAGTTCTACCAGGCAAATGTTGAGCAATTTTTGACCATCTGTAACATTTCAAAACCATCAGCTTACTCGAGAAACTCGTTTTCATATTTAAGCCGTGAGATAATTTTTCATATGAATTAAAGAAATTAATATTAACATACCTATTACCCCATCTAGAATGGAGTTCAAGAATCAAAAGTTGTTCTTCAAGAGTAATATTTCCACGACGAACGTCTGGGCGTAAATAATTTAGCCATCTCAATCTGCAGCTCTTTCCAGTTCTCTTTAGACCTATTTTCCATTTAAATTTTCATTAGCTAATGAAGGAAATGAAAAAAAATATTGGTAAAGTTCAAGAGTAAATTTCTCTAAAGAAACGCACTAGAATAAGAAAGGATAGAATTTGCTTTACTTTTCGTACGGGTAATGAACTATGCATATACACATCTCATGCTCAATAAGAATATTGGACAGTACCAAATGGTTTTACAAAAAAAAAAAGTTAAAATCTTGTTTATTATGCTAGGAGCGCGTGGGGTCGATTTTCTTACCCGCACAGGTGGCAAGTGAGTTCCAGCGGCCTTCGCCATGGTGGGCAATATAGTTGATAAGGGCTACGTCTTCTTCCAAGGTCCACGGACCTCGACGGAGCTCCATCAATTCTTCTTCACTTCGGCTGTAATTTCCACCTCTTTTAGCATGATGCTCCATATTACCCTAAAATAGAGAAACTGATTGATTGACACAAAAAAGTGTTGATGGATTTTAGAGACTTTTAGAGAGAGAAAGAAATAGATAGAAAAAGAGAGGGAGTTGGATTAATACAAAGAAGATAGAGGAAATGGGGCTTTATATAGATAGATATAGAGGTTTTTAAATGGTGGAGAAAAGGTGGCATGTGGGAGAAAGAAAGTAGTACACGCCGCAATGGGGACTTGGTTTTCAATTATAATTAATTATGTTATTAATTTATTAATCCACATACTTTATACTCGATCATTATTATAGTTAACTAGGAGGCTTGACTTCACCAATTTTTGTGCGTGAGACTGCCATTAGAGCATTCCAAATTATATTTTTCCTACTTTTTTTTCTTTGAGCAAGTTGAATTTTTTATTTACTTGTCTAAGTGTGCATCTCAAATTTCCACAAGAAAGTAAAGTGAGCAATAATATATTTTATAAACTAAGCAGTCTAGGCATAAGTTTTACTTCGTAGACTGTAGCGTGGAAAAGGATTTATGCAAATAGTCGATAATAAGGCCCCTGTTCGGTACATATTTAATCAGATTTAATAAATTTTATGCAAATAGTCGTTAATTAGTTTATCGAGAATATAATTTAATTTTTACTGTTATTTAAACGTGATAAGGTAAGCTATATATATACTCTTGTATTTCCAGATTGATGTAGACTTGTGTATACTCGAGCAAAATCAATTTGAAATTTGATAGTTGTAGCGTATCGAGTATGAATACATTAAAGTCTTTAAAAGTTTTCCAAATTTACCATGAGTACAGTCAAGTAAAATATTGTCTATTAGTTCATTTTGAAGAATAAACAAGTCAAATTATAAATACTCTATATTTAGGGTATAATTTGAACTTACAAACTTTAAAACTTAAATCAAAACGTACTAAGAAACATTCATGGAGATGGCGAAAAAAATATGAATTTAACAAACCTAAGGTACGATAATAAATTCACACAATCTCCTTCAAATAGATATGAAAATGACCGTGAGTCAGATAACACTATACTTAGTATGTGATGATGAAAAATATGACTGTGGTGCATGAATATGTTATTCCGCGTCTTTGGATATGGTAAATTCACTTTTCTTGTACCTTTTGAATATGATAAATTTACTTTTCTATCACCTCCTAAATTTATTCATTCTCACTACCACTCATGCTAAGCTGCATAAAATTGTACTAGGAAGTATAAATGAGAACCGTATTGATTGACACAATAAATGTCACCAATGCCCTCGTACCAAGTATCTATTTCGGCTATTGCATCGGCTACATACCACACCCC
>CAIGRO010109097.1:0-10301 GCA_903798355.1 Fraxinus baroniana | reverse complement strand
ACAACTGAGGGCGGCTACTTGCCCAATCAAGCTCTGTACCTCTTTAGTCTTTGTTGGGGAGTGCATATAAATGATGACCTGTATCTTTTCTGGATTTGCCACAATTCCCTACCAAGTATCCAGCTCACACCAAAAACGCATTTCAGTGGGTTTAGCATCTACACTTTTTACTAGTATATCATCAACGTATACTTCCATAGTTTTACCGATTTGCTTAGAAAACATAGCATTGAATAAGCGTTGGTAGGTGGCTTAGCATTCTTGAGATCGAAAGACATCATTTTGTAACAATAGAGCCCTTGGTCGGTTATGAAAGCAGTGTGTTCTTAACCAAGTTCGTGTATGAGGATTTGATTATATCCCGACTATGCATGCATGAAGCTAAGTAACTCATGTCCTACCGTCGCATCCACCATTTGGTCTATCCTTAGGACATGCTTTATTCAGGTCGGTGAAATTTATACACATCCTCCAATCCCCATTGCTTTTCTTTACCAAAACTGGATTGGCGATCTATTTTGAATATTTTGCTTCACAAATGAACCTATTATAAAGCAACTTCAGTACTTCTTTGTTTAAAGCCTCATGCTTTTCTGGATTTAAAGGTCTTCATCGTTGTTGTCGTGACCGCACCGTTGGATCAATACCCAACTTGTACAAATGATCTTGGGATCAATCCCATTCATGTTCAAATGATCCCATGCAAAAACGTCAAGATTCTCTTGGAGAAATTCAATGATGTGACCTCATTTGTGACCAATCTTAAGTTCCTTTGTCGGATTACCTGATCCGACCTCTATTTTGTCCAGCTCTTCTACGGGTTCTTTCCCATTTATTCTCACACGTGGATCCAATGAACTGAGGTCAGGTTCCACTAGACATATCATTTGAATTTCTGGGGTGATCTTTACTCGACAAGCTTCAGCAACATATTTATTTCCTTTAACTTGTCCTACACTATGCGGTGTGAGAAATTTAAGGGAATAGCGATACATCAATACAATTGCTTTGAGGTCGAATAGATGGCTGTCCCATGATGGCATCTTAAGGAGAACTAGAATCCATAACTATGAATTCTGCATTCAGTTTAGTTCAGCATGGAACTTCACCGACCTCGATAAAGAACTTGATTTTCACTCTTGCTCTAATGAGGGCTCCATTTAGCCCTAAAACCATGTTGGGATATGGTTGTAGAAAACTCAACGGGATCCCCATCCATTCCAATGTATTGACATAAAGTATATTGAGGGAGCTCCTTGTATCAACTAAGACTTTGGGTTCAACAATTCCTGCTATTGGTATTGAGATAGTCATGATCCCAAGATAGGGACATGGATCTACGTCCCTTTCTTCGAATGAAAGTAGATCGTTAGCAACATTTTGGCCATATTTCTCAGAGATACCAATCTTAGTAATGTTGGCAGCAATATGTCTTTTTGACTTGTTCTTCCATACTAGCTCGTTCCCTTTCAACATTTGAATTCGGGGGCTCGGTAAATCAATATTGCAAGCCCTTGCCACGACCCGACTTCACCTGGTCCATTTGGAGTAAGGAACTTCATACAATAATAATATATCGAGGTGGCAGCTTGCAACTCGTGTAATATAGGCCTTCCCAATATAACATTATAGTTTGAAGGAAGATCTACAATGATGAAGTCTGCTAAAATTCTCCTTTGACGAGGGAGTTCACCTAATTCCACACTTAAATCAATTTGTCCTCGACCTTTTATAGGATCTCCAAAAAACCCCTGCAACCTCCTAGAATATGCCTGGAGGTAGCGCTCTTGGATTCCATTTTTTCCAATGTTCAGGAGTACAACACCTTTAACCGAACTCCCATTATCTATCAGAGTTTGATGTATTTGTACCCCTACGATAGGCATAGCTATAACCAATGCGTCACTTTGGTCTTGTAGAATCCCTTATGAATCTTTCTCTAAAAATCTAAACCATTCCGAGTATGGTGTTACGTTAATAGCAGGTTCGACATCATTATATTGTGATTTTACCAGATACGGGCATTGCATGTTGGTCTACGCCTGGCCTTTCTAGATCCTTCGAGGCACTGAGTGTCGTTTATCAAAGTCCTTATCTCAGCTCAAGGAAGAAGATCCCGAACTTGTGGATTAAGCTGAGCTCGTTGAGTCTCTCCTTGCTGGTTTGGCCGTCGATTGTCATTTTGAGTTACTTCTCTGGGCTTAGCTACGAATTCTTGCAGGTGACCTCGACGAATTAAAAATTCCACTACTTCTTTCAAATTTCTGCAATTATCAGTATTATGCCCCGTCGTTCTATGGTATCGACAATACTTCCTTGGATTTATTCTTGAGAATTCATTTTTCTGATATGGGGGGTCTACGAAATGTTTCTTTTTCCTCTGCTTTTAAGAAAACTTCTTCCAACGTGGCATTTAACGTGTGGTATTTATGGAATCTTTTTTGGGTATGGTTTAGAATGGCCCTAATCCCTTCTGTATTTTCTTCTTTCACTGCTAAAATCCTTGTCCACCTGTTTCCCTTTAATTTGTTGCGAAGATTGTGGAGTTAATTTGAGTTCTTCATGATTTGACGTAGCTTCCTCAACACTGATATGTTTTTCAGCACGACTTAAGAACTCATGGTACGTCCGAGGTCCATCCTCATGTACGGACCACCAAAACCTCATTTTTTGCCTTAATTCGAAAATGACTGTCATAAGCGGTGCATCATCAGAGATCTTCTCAACTTCCATTAACTGCTTGCTGAATTTGATGAGATAACTTTTAAGTGATTCAGTTTTCCCTTGTTTAATGCTTACCAACCGTTCTTTGGGTGTGGTCTTTACTTTCGAACCCTTAAACTGGGCAAGAAATTTCGTGGCGAAGTCATTCCAGCTTTTTATGGATCTTTTACGTAGCCTTCTAAACTATCTTTAGGCCTTATCTCTCAAGGTCAATGGAAAAACACGACACATTATGGTACCCGTTTAGTTTTGGCATTTTTAACTTTCTGGGTAGAGGTTTAGCAAGGATTTCCTCAGTAAAGGGAGAATGTCGTTTCGTGAGGTATTCCTCTGAACTTTCCTTGTCCTTAGCTTCAAGGTCGACAATACGTTTCTTCAAGACACTCATTTCGGGCTTTGGTCCTTTCTGTGAGCATTTGATATGGGGTTCTTCATGTCTACTCCCAGGTGTTAAAGAATGTTGAGAGCTCAACTTATCAAACACGATGTTAGTTCTCCTAGTAGTTGGCTTTGTAGTTGTAAGAGAACTTTTGATTTCTTCAGTTTAGCTTTAGGAAGATTCTCCTCCTAAGAACTAAAGAGTCCTCCTAGTGGGAGGTCGTCTGATTCTCTCCCTATGGGGAGATTCTACCTCAATATCTTGTGGTTGAACATGAACTTGGTTTCGTTTCAACCTGTTAACAACATTTGTTAGTTTTTCGATGGCTTCCCTTATTGCGGTCATTTAAGGATTGACAGTATCATTTTGACTTCGTCTTCTCCCAGCATTTTGTGGGTGGCTGGGTTGTTCAGGACGGGTGTAGGATTGATTTCCAGATGCTAAGAAATTATCCATAATGATATTCCTTTGTAGATTTTATACAGAGATAGCTCTGTTTTTCAAGTTGGAGGCCCTCCTTCTAGAGCCAAACTGTTGATGTTGAAAATTATATAAACAAAATTCAAGTCAACTTAAGAGGATAGTAGGAACTTGATTAATTGTCAATCAAAAGATTACAAATGTTTGATACAAAGACTTTGTCCTTCTTTGGAGGGAGATATTTGAAATATGACAAAGTTAGAGGAGATTGTAATCTGAAGTTCCGTATGTCTTCCTTCTCTTCTCTTCTTTATAGGGAAGATTCTGCATGGACCTTTCATTTACCCTCTAGTCAACTACAGTGCTGAGCTGAGAAATTACATTTATTGTCACGTTTGGATTGGTTAAAGAGCTCAGCCTGCCAGGTCATTATGAGTAAATCCCATATGTGGTCCCCAATAATTAATGAATGAATTAGGGAGGGAAGCTGAATTTTTTCATTGGTGTGAATAGTGAGTGCTGATATAAGATCTGACAAGTGTCACAACCTTATGGATGGTTTGTACAATGTGTAAGAAATCTTCAGTCATTATGCTCCCTCTGGCCTTGATAAACTACATAACTAAACTGGCCTCATATACCCGAACTCACATTACCACGGGCTCATGGTACACATAAAATTATATTTTGTCGACCTCGGAGGTCGGTCGCCAACAAGATTAATGAATCATGTTTTACGTGCATTCATAGGTAAATTCGTAGTAATTTACTTTGATGACATTTTGTTTATATAGTAAGGATCTAAATGAACATATAATGCATTTAAGATGTGTGCTTGTGGTCTTAAAGTAAGAAAAACTTTGTGCTAACTTTAAAAAGTGCACATTTTTCTTTAAAACATCGTTTTCTTCGTTATGTCTTAGTGCATAGGGTACTGAAGTGGATAAGGAGAAAATCAAAGCCATCAAAAAGTGCCACACCTAAAGGCATAATGAGGTAAGAATCTTTCATGGGTTAGCTAGTTTTATAGGTGTTTTGTTAAAAACTTTAGAACATTTGACACACTACTCACAAAAATTGTAAAGTAAAGTAGAGAATTTCATTGGGGATGTTGAATAAAAACATATATTTAATACTATTAAGGATATGTTTTGTACTGCACTGATTTTATCATTGTTTAACTTTAACAATACTTTTGAGACTGAATGTGATGACTTAGGTATATGTATTAGAGCTGTTTTGATGCAGGATAAAAGATCAATAGCTTATTTGAGTGAAAAGCTAAGCGGAATGGCTCTCAACTATCTTACATATGACAAGGAGACGTATGCACTCATTCAAGTTTTTGAAACATGGCAACATTATCTATGGCCAAAAAAGTTCTTGACTCACACCGATCATGAGTTCTTAAACCATTTAAGGGTTCAAGGTAAGCAAAACAGGAGACATGAAAGGTGGATGGAGTTCATTGAAACATTTTCTTATGTTATTTAGCAAATTTAGCACACTACTCACAAAAATTGTAAACAAAAGTAGAGAATTTCATTGGAGTGTTGAATAAAAACATATATTTAATTCTATTAAGGATATGTTGTGTACTGCACTGGTTTTATCATTTCCTAACTTTAACAATACTCTTGACATTGAATGTGATGACTCAAGTATATGTATTGGAGCTGTTTTGATGCATGATAAAAGATCAATAGCTTATTTCAGTGAAAAGTTAAGTGGAAAAGCTCTCAACTATCCTACATATGACGAGGAGACGTATGCATTCATTCGAGTTTTGGAAACATGACAACATTACCTATGGACAAAAACGTTCGTGACTCATATCGATCATGAGTTCTTAAGCCATTTAAGGGGTTAAGGTAAGCTAAACAAGAGACATGCAAGGTGGATGGAGTTCATCGAGATATTTTCTTATGTTATTCGGTACAAATAAGGTAAAAAAAAATATGGTAGCGGATGTTTTGTCAAGGAGGTACGTGCTTCTGACCTTTTTAGGCACCAAATTGCTAGGAATGCTAATGATCCAAATTTTTCTAATATATACTAATCATGTGATAAGGGTGCTATAGATAGATTCTTTCGGTACGATCGTATTCCTAAATGCTTAATGAGAGAATTATTAGTACGTGAAGTATATAGTGAAAATCTAATGGGTCATTTTGGGGTTAAGAAGACCTTAGAGATACTATGTGAACATTTATATTAGCCTAAGATGAAAGTTAATGTTGATCGGGTTTGTAGTAGATGCATCACTTGTAAAAAAGCTAAATATAAGGTTTTACCTCAGAGTTTATGTACACTATTACCTGTTCCTGGTGAGCTTTGGGTTGATGTGTCTACAGATTTTGTGCTGGATTTACCTAGGACTAAGAAAGAAAGAGATTCAATATTTATGATGGTAGATAGATTTAGTAAGATTGCTCATTTCATGCCATATCATAAAACTGATGATGCTACTAATATTGCGGATTTATTCTTTAAGGAAGTAGTGCACTTACATGGGGTACCCAGAGTATTTTATTGAATAGGCATGCTAAGTTCCTTAGTCATTTTTGGAATGTTTTGCTTGGTAAGTTAGGAACTAAGTTATTATTTTCTACAAGTTGTCACCCACAAATGGATGGGCAAACTGAAGTTGTTAATAGGACTGATACAACTGTTATGCATATATTCTACTACTTCTTATACTCTATTTGAAATTATTTATGGTTTTAATCCACTAACACTTTTGGATTTAATTTGTTTACTTGTTGATGAGAGATGTAGTTTAGATAGAAAGAAGAATGCCAAGTTGGTAAGATCCCTCCATGAGAAGGTATGGTGTCATATTGAGAAGAAAAATGAACATTATGCTTTTCAGGTAAATAAGGGATGAAAGCACGTTAAATTTGAACCAAGAGATTGGGTTTGGGTACACTTGAGGAAAGAGCAATTTCCAAAATAAAGAAAGTTAAAGTCGTAGTCATGGGGAGATGGTCCATTCCAAATCCATGAAAAGATCAATGACTACAACTTAGATCCTCTTTGTGAGTATGATGTTTCGGTTACCTTTAATGTCTCTAATCTTTTTCTATTTGATACAAGTACAGATTTAAGGTCGAATTCTTTTGAAGAGAGAGTGGATGATGTAATACATGATACGATGACAAGTCTGTGTAAGGATCCATTGATCGTGGAAGAAGGATCAATGACGAGGTCACGGGCAAAGAAGGTCAAGAGAAACTATGTGATTGCTTGTTCAAGTAACAGTTGACAAAATATCGATCACAACAAGCAAATAAATAAGTTTCATGTTGGGTTTGGAAGAAGAAATCAGATGGACCACCTTAGTTCAAGCAACAGACGAGAGAACGGAACGGGAAAGCTATGGACCGTATAGTGTAACTAGGCATGTGGCCGCATGCCTCCATACCGAACCAAAACTGAAGGATATCAATTGGCCTATGCGACCATATGCAAGGAGCCTATGCGGCCGCATAGTACATTTCTGGACTCGTATTTTTCAAATTTTGTCTAAAATTTTATTTTAGTTAAAACTCATGTATGATATATTTTTGATATCTTTTAAAACTTAATTCGGTTTTTAAGGTTTTATGGTTTCCATATAAGATACGATTCATTCCATTTATTGTAAAAACACACAATTATAAAAAGATTAATTGTAAGACATTATTGCTTTCTTCTTGCTATCCATTCAATTAATTCTGAACTTATCAAGATTATTTCTTGTGACGTTCAAACAAATCGAGTGAGATTCTTAAGTCAAGTAATCACGGGGTCAATATATTGTCGGCGATTGTGTTGATTCTTTGGTTCAATATTTTTGAATCAAACTTAAATATTGACTATTGACTTTCTTAGGATTGAATAAATTTTGTGCGGGTATTATATATTTACTTTGTTAAGTGGGTTTGCATAACACTTGGTACTGTTACAATATATTTTCACAAGTAAAAGAACTGAGAATTCTTTTCATAAATACCAAATTATGAATTTTTATGGTTATCAATTTATTCAGAAAATTGGGGACCAATGCCCCCATTTTTAAATGCAGGTTGGACGACAATTTATGATTATCTAGGTCAATAAATCAAACAAATAATTAAAGATAGTTATTTGCAATTAAATTTAAGAAATTCATAAGATTAATTAATTTATTAAAAAAACACTACGAAAGAATTAAAGAAAAGTCTATATTTCATTTCATAGGTGGCAAATACTTTTTTGTGGGATTTCCACCAGGTGCAATGGAGTATATGGGCCAGTTAAATAGACAATGGACCGACTACTATATCCCTGTCCAAGAATAAGTCATCATTAGCTGAATTTAAAGCCCATAGCCATCATCAAATACAATAGGGATGGCAACGGGTGGAAAGTGGCGAGATAGCCCATTCTCACTCCCGTCCTGCTAGATATTTTTGTCACCTTGACCTTACCTTGTATCCATGCCTGATTAAGGCAGGGTGGGTTTGTGATAGCGTTCAAGGGTGGGAGGGGGCTAGTTTACTACCTCGTTTATTATTATTTTATTTTTTAATCTTTTTTAATTGGTGAGAATCATTTTTTTTTTTTAAATTTGTTAAGAACAATTTTTACTTTAGAAATGATGATGATTCTTTTCTTTTTATTTAATGAAAATCTTAAATTTGAAATGGAGTCTAAAAAGGATGGGGCAGGGATCATGTTCCCCACCCCCACCCCCATTCCCTCGGCTTGGGCAACAACTGGCCCTACCCCTATTTCGTTTACCCTATTGGGCGGGTAATCATTGCTCTGTTCGGGGCGGGGTTCCTCGGGTATCAGATTTATGATATTTTTTTTTTTGGCTTAACATATATTAAGAACAAAAACTAGGCAACACAATATGTTTAATAACTCAAGAAAATAATATGCATTAAGCATAAAAAACATATCTAGAATAGTAAATAGTTGGATCCAATATATTTTTATTTATATTTTAACTAGTATTATTAATTAAAGTAACTGATTAATGGTTTACAGAAAATATTATTACTGGGCGCACATAAATAATAATGTACAAAAAAAGGATAAAAAGTAACAAAGCCTATTCGAGACACGCGAGTTTATGCAGAGATTTAAAACAACTATAATTTCGAAAATCCCCAATCATTCGTTTAACATCTATATTCATAACTCGTCTTCTTTAAAATACAAAAATTAATTGAAATAAAACATTTTTACACTGGAGGATGAACACAAAGCTCCACCAAAAGAACATCGTAAAGTTAATCAGTATATTATAAATTAATTACGGGAATATAAGGAATTGTAGTGTTAAAAAATTGGCAGAAGAGTGACATTTGTTGGTGTTTAAAGTCTTGTACAATTTATTAAGAAACAATAATTGATGATCCCATGTTCTCACCAATTATTGTAATAACAATACATGTCTAGCACAATAATAATTGATGATCCCATGTTCTTGAAAATAATGATTTATTGTTTTATTATTTCCCTAATAATGATCTATAATTTCAATTTTCCATGATCTTCGAAATGTGAAGTCCTCCATTCTTCCATCTTCTAACAATTTGATGTATAAAAGTTTCTTACGATTGAACTTTTAAGAAAACTATATAGAGATAAAGAATACAAAGACTTGTGTGGTTCGATGAACAAAGTTAAAAATAAAATTTGACTAATAACCAAAATGGAAGAATATAAACTAATATGTACAAAGTACTCAATCCTCTTATTCGACCATCCCAAAATGTATACTAGAAAAGATTAAAGAATAGTTTTGCTAAACATCGATTAACTACAAACGAAAAGCTCCTTTTATATTAGCCATGTCAACGAACCGAGTTGAGTCGAAACTCGAAGCTTGGGCTCGGCTCGAGTAAAATGGGTCTGAGCTATTTTGGACCAGAGTTGAGCAAAAGTTCGACAAAAAAAATGAGACTCGGCCAGAGCTTTCTGCTTGGGATTTTTTTTAGCCAGCAAAAAATTAGTTGTCTGTGTTTTTTAGATTGCATTTAATTTTTTTTTTATAAACGGGCGAGCCTGTGGCACTGGCCGAAACAGCCCAGGCTCGAGCTGATGCCCCAAAATGGGACTCGGCCAGAGCCTCGACTCGTGTAACCGAGCCCGAGCCGTCCAAACTTTTTTGCCATCCCTATTATATACGACAACTTTTAATTTTTATTCATGTAAAATTCAAAATAATCTTTTTATAAGTAGAATTTACAAATTCTAATTCATTGTAGGAGAACAAAAGTCTAATATTAGCTTATGTAGGTTTGACTTTAAGCCACCAAATAACACAATTAATATTAATCTTTTTATATATTAGAATATTAAATTGAAAAATCTTCTATAAAAAAATTACTATATATGCGCTCACACTCACTCACGCACATACTGATTGATGTGGATTAATACCAAAAAACCCCCTAAAAACATTTTCATTTGCGATATACCTCCATACCTATTGGAAATCGTAGAAAACCTCCTATTTGAAACATTTTGTGCGAAAAATGTCCTACCGTACAATTCCGTTAATTTTACCGTTAAAAACAATAAAAAATAAAAAATAAAAAAGAATAATTACAGTTGTGATTCTAATTTTTTTTTTTTTTTACAAATTACATCAAGATCTTTTATTTGTATCATCAATATTCCCAAATCTTTAAAACTTATCTTCCACCCCTCCACATGCCACCCCAATGCCCTGTTGGGAAATTTACACCAATTCCCTTTCGTTCAATTAACCCGCAGGACCTTTCGTTGTTCAAAATAATAT
>CAIGRO010109079.1:0-10543 GCA_903798355.1 Fraxinus baroniana | reverse complement strand
TCGGTTTGGGGACCCCTCAACGAAATGGTTGTGAACCAAACCATACCGGTCAAAAAGGGTTTGGTTTAGGTTTGAGAATTTTAATTGCGGTTTAAAATCAAATCGGACTGTTTAAAATCAAATCGGACTGACGAAAAAATATATAAATATAAAAAAATAAAAAATATTGATAAACATTGAAAACGATGCATGAATTTGCCCAGCTGAGGAAAAACATGCAATTTAGTAAAGTGAGCAAATCTCCCTCCTGTTGCTGGATTGAGGTGGAGAAGAAGGTGCATAATTTCACTGGTGGTTCATGCACACCTTATCCCGAGCATTTTATGCTTGTTAATGCTAAGACTTGCTACTGGCATTGCCACTTGGCCGAACTAGTCAAGTTGTGGACCCACTCTTATCGAACCAGAGCCATAAAAGACGGGCCCGACTAAACCGAAGTGGATATGCCGAAGCGGTATAGATCCGAGGCTCTACCAGCTAGAGATGGCCCACGTGCGGAGATATTGAATTTATTACAGAAATCTTATTTGAATGATTGATGTGACCCTTGTAAAAAGTGTATTCGTGTCTTATCTTGTCAATAGAGTGTAAGAGCATTAAATACTTAATAAAGTTAGGAGAGTCAACACGATAGCTAGAATTTGATGCATCAACCAAGGAGATGAGGTCACGTGTAATTTCATCTAAGGGTCACCACTCCGTTCGTAATACTATAAATACCCTCACCATGTAACAATTAAAGGTTAATGCAACTTTAAATACTTGGAGCAACCTATTTTATTCTCTCATACTGATTCATAACTTCAAATTGAGTTCATACGATTGGCTATTATTATACAATCGTATCCCGGATCTCTCCAGAAACCGAACGGAAACGTATCTTGTCGTTTAGCTTCTTCCACGCCCAATTTTGGAGTGATCTTGACCGTTGATTTGTCCTTACGTGTTGGATCCAGCTCACGCAAGTATGAGTGGACCCGACATATGTTAAGTTCATTTTTTGGGGTCAGGGGTTAAAATGCTGGAGAAATTAAGTGGACAATTTGGAAAAGTTGGATGTAATCTTGATGACACCTTTACACAATGTGGAGGAAGAAGAAAAGGCACGTAGTTTGGTATATCATAGCAAGAAGCTAGCAGTGGCCTAAGAACTTCTGAAGTTGCTTCAAGGAGTGCCCTTACGGGTTATGAAAGAACTGAGGATTTGTGGCGATTGCGACACTACCATCAAAGTAATAGCAAAAGTCACAGGTCATCATAAGATTATTTTGAGAGAAGCAAATAGATTTCATCATTTTAAGAACGCGTTAAGTTCTTGCAAGGATTGTTGTTATTCAAGAATTCCAAACCTGTAACCTTTTCTCTTTGATTTCTTTTCTTATTTCCTTTCTTCTGCAGTTATATTTCCAACCTCTGTACTAAATAAATCATTTATATATTCATTGTCAAACTATTGTAATAAACTATTTAGCTATAANTCTTGCAAGGATTGTTGTTATTCAAGAATTCCAAACCTGTAACCTTTTCTCTTTGATTTCTTTTCTTATTTCCTTTCTTCTGCAGTTATATTTCCAACCTCTGTACTAAATAAATCATTTATATATTCATTGTCAAACCATTGTAATAAACTATTTAGCTATAAAATGATGCATAAGATGTGATGTACCATCATAATCATAACAAAATGTGGAACTTCACCCAAAAATATAAAAACAAGTTCAGATCCCAATGCCGCAGCATCTAAAACCATATTTTACCATCAAATGTGAAAATATGAGTGAGTTTGGAATTTGTACAGTTGAATGATGCTAAAAATCTTGAAAAAAAAAAATGTCAAAGTTTTTACTGAAATTAAATAGAAATTTTGGCAGGAACTACTTACTTAAAACATATTTGCTGCCTGTGTAGTTGTCTGGAACTCCACGTATTACTTACGAATGAAGAGGGAAGTATAATTGTAGGCAGCCTTTTGCTTTCCTCCAAATGTGGAAAATCAATGGTGTAATGAAGCCCTCGGCTTTCGTGCCTTGCGAGAGCACTGCTTACAACCAGTTTGGCACAACAAAACAGGTTCCTCATTTCACAAGCTTCAAGACATACCATTGTTGGCTCCCACCCCTGTTGAAATAAGTATGTTTCCCATTCCAATTCCAATTCCCCGATCCTCCTCTCTGCAGTTTGCAGCCTTGTCGTTGATCGAACAATTCCAACGTACTCCCACATTATCGATTGCAACACATCCCTCACTTCCCTCGTCCTATGGATGATATTGCTTAGTACAGTGTTCCTGAGTGATTTAGGCATTGTAGGTCGGGGCCACCAATGGGAAGAACTATGATCAGTACAAGAACTCTTTGTGTGATCAATTGATGGCTGCACGGCTCTTCGGGCAAACACAAGGGCCTCGAGCAATGAGTTGCTGGCTAGTCTGTTTGCACCATGCAAGCCAGTACATGCAACTTCACCGGCCACATAGAGACCTTGGACATTTGTCTCCCCTTGCAGCCCAGCTCGAACTCCACCACACATGTAATGTGCAGCCGGAACAACTGGAATCGGCATTTGAGTTATGTCTAGGCCATACCTCATACATTCAGCAGCTACGTTGGGGAAATGGGATAGAATTTTTTCTCTGGACTTGTGACTAATGTCAAGAAGCACATATTTTTCGTTACGTTTCTTGAGCTGATCATCTATACTTCTCGCCACGACATCCCTTGGAGCAAGCTCTGCCCTCTCATCGTACGAGGGCATAAATCTCTCCATGTCTAAATTGTAGAGGATGCCTCCATCGCCCCTTACTGCTTCAGTTATCAGAAAGGCATTTTCACGAGCTTTGGTTGGTCTAATAGGGAGGCCTTCATCAGCTAGAGCAGTCGGGTGGAACTGCACGAACCTGAGAGCAAAATTATTCACAGACGTTAGTGATGAAATCCTCCAGCATATTTAAATTGATAAAACCAGAAAGCAATTATTTCTTTTGCCGGGTTACAGAAACCTTTCATTTACATGATATACCATCCCATAAAGGACTCCTATTTGAAAAACTTACTCCATATTGGAGATTACAGCTTGAGCTCGGTGAGCCATAGCTACTCCATCTCCAGTGGCGACCTGCAATATCATATCAAGGTTGACTCAAAACAAAGCAGTTTATAAATAAGTAAATCTATCATCATTCAATTTGAAGACAAAAAAAAAAGGCTTGTTTGATAAGATGGACCATAGAGTATTGGATAGTACTAAGAGCATGTTTAAACGTGCTAGCTTTATCGGATGGCATCGGAGGCAACGAGGGTGTTGCTGTCCCAAAAAGGCAGCTTTTTAAGGTGCTTTCAAGCATGCACAAATATGTACAGGTTAAAATCTTGTCCATTATTTCAGCACTTCATACTAAACATGTACTAAGAGAATAATGTTTTACAAATGGTGCTGCTGATTTAGATTGCTATCCAATGTTCCAAACATGGTATACCAAAACTCAGGTATTTTGAATATGTAACATCTATCAGAGGATAGTTGATAATAACCTTGAATACTGATCGTAATATTTCATGTACATGTAGGTAGATTAACAAATTTCATTGTTTTCTGCCGGTTCTTCTAATGGGCCGAACAAAACTAAAACAAGTACAGGAGCCATCCAGACTCGTGATTCCGGAAAGGAAGTCGGCAAAGTGGCAATGTGAATGAGAAGATGGTAGATAATTCTTAATTGGTTATTAAAATCTAAAAATGTTATAATTCACATGACATCAGATTTTTTGTTTATGCAGCTTTTTTTAGTTTTAGTCCTACTACATTTAAGGATGGCAACTTATAATTAGATTAAGAAAGGAACAAAGAAATGCATCAGTAGATACCTCTGTAGAAAGAAAAAATTTCTAGGAAAAAGAAAGCTAGATCATACCAGGGGGTTGGTAGTAATTGGATAGATATGTCCAGCCCCTCCTGATGCGAGTAAAGTTATCTTTGAGATGAATCTGACCACCTAAAAGTTCAAATGAGAGAAAGGAAGGAAGTCTGTTAATATTACAGTCCTTTCATGAGTTGATACTTAAGAGATTTCAAGAAAAAAGGAGGAAATTATATGGACTACAATCACTCTCATACCTCCTGTGTTTCGGTATTCAAAGTGTCCACACCATGACAAATCATGTCAGAACCATCCTGTGCACTACCATACATGTTTATATTAGTAAATAACATTTTCTGTGCAAAACGTGTCAGAACCATTGCATTCATACAATTTGAAATTAAAATTTGACTAAACAAGTTAGGAATGACATGACCAGACCTGAGAAGACAGCAAATCTATTGCAAAGTGGTGCTCGAACACAAAAATATTAGGATCCTTCCGTACTGCCTCTAAGAGTGCCCTCTCTATTTCTCTTCCTGTCATATCCGCAGCATGCACAATTCTACGATGAGAGTGGCCCCCTTCCCTAGCCAGGTGCAAATTTCCATCCTCCCCGTGATCAAAAGAAGCACCCATAGCAATCAATTCTCTGATTCTCTCAGGTCCCTCAGTGCACACTACCTGGAAAATATAGCCAAGCTTGTGAAAACTGAAAAATCTGAAATAAGTGAATATATGCAGTTTTTAGACAATGAGAAGATGAGGAAATGCTCCAATGTCGAAGGTGTATGAAATTTTTAACGGCTGATCTTGATTTATTACACAGAAAATCAATTATACATTCATGTTGGGAATAACTTCATTCCTGTTTGACCGTGTGAAGCCTAATGGTACTGCTCATTTATTCTCTCAACTACTTATCAACCTACCTAATATTGGATTGTCCAGACAGGTCACCCCTGTTACAAATCTGTGTGCATGTTTTAAATGTTTCTGGGTTTTTTTTTTTTTTGCTGTTGTTCTCATAGTTGGGACTGGAGCTTAATTCATCACAGTTCAAAAGCTTTCTTTCACATCATTTGAATTTATTTTTTTATTTTTTTGTTGAATCAATTCAGGTAAGATGGCACACTCCGTCGGAAATGTCATTGTTTGTTTTCACAAGAATTTTAAACTAAAGAAGAATGAAAAGGACTTGATTGGACAACTTACTCGAACGGTCTCCTCATCACATAGGTAAGCTCCAGCCACTATTGTATCCAATACGTGACTCTCTACTGAATCTGATGGGCACAATACAGCACTTATGCCACCCTGTGCATAATTGGTGTTGCTCTCATGGGGCTCGGCCTTAGTTATCACTGCAACAGTTCCATGTTTTGCAACCTCGAGAGCATACCTAAGGCCTGCTACTCCACTGCCAATAACAGCAAAATCAAAATACTTCGTAGAACCATCTCTCGAGCCCGATATGATTGTTGTTCTGTGGTGCCTACGTTGACTCTCATTAGCCAGCGATTGGAAATGGTTACTTGTATGAATCCGCAAGATATTGGGAACCCCGTGAGACCTAAGAAATGAAACATGATCTGATGAAAGTTTTAAAAAGAAAATCCACAATCTGTAGTCGTGGTTGTGATATAGTGTTAATGAATGCTAGCAAGTAGTGTGAATTATTGAACCGCCTCATTTAAAAGTACAAGTAGTTTAGAGAGGATACAAATTTTTTTTTTTTATATTTATAGTCTTTTTACCCATGTGCTTTCACTGATATTTTTTTTTTATCAAAGTGCTTACACGTGCATAAATTTTCAAAAGAATAACCTCATCTAAAAGCTAAGTTGTTAGTGCAAGGATATGTTTTCTTATTTAAATTCAGACCCCAACATGAATTGCTGCCTGAAAAGTAATTCTTAAATCTTTCAGCAAGAGATCGTAGTAAGGAAAACAAATTGTCAAGAGCTATGATCAATCTTTGCAAACAGAGAAACTGAACATGGAATGGTATGATCTTGATTTCTTTTCGGAAAATAAACAATAGAGGGAGATTATGCAAAACAAATTAATAACCTGAACACTGAGAAGTACTAGAAAAAAAAAAAAAAAATCTTCTAGATTAGCAAATTTTCCTTCAAAAACTGGCGACCATAAGTTGTTTCATCGGTTTAAACCAACAAACCCGAAGGAACGTTATTAGAGAACCAATGTTTTGTTGTACCTCTTTAGCTCAATCAAAAAAAATTGTAGCACAGAGGCCTTTGTAACAATACCAAGAAAGATCTTTTTGGATGCATTTTGGGATGCCAATACCGGAAACAAAATAGGCTCCTCTACAGCCCTGTCCCCTGTATACACTTTCTCTAATATGCAGAAGGCCGTTTCCTGATGCTATGCTGGTGGCCATTGCTTACTTCTGCTAAACAAAAGTGTAATCCCATAATTAATAAGAGGCAATTGACTAAGTAAACGTTCTCATGAATAACTATCTGAGTTATGCACGCTATGCACGAAACAAAATTGAAAAACTTATATAGGAGTGTAAACTGTCAAAAATCACACAAACATCAAGAATTCCCAGATTACAGAAATTGAAATATAGAATTTTGCTTTCTGTTCATCTTTATAAATCTATGAAGACCAGATCTTAATGTAAATGAGAAGATAAAATTGAAATGCTAAAACAACAGAAAAAGGTGAAAATTGAAATAGTGAAAGATTAAGAACTATCCATGGCACGTGATTCTAAGCAAAAATAAATAAATAAAAATTCTCAACAACCTATTATCAATACGTAATCATAACACACGCATTTGTAAAAATAAACCTTCAAATTTCAAGCCTAAAAAACACCTTGAATAAAAATGCATAAAACCTGGATTTGCAAATTGCAACGGACCTTAATAGGGCTCGGAAGCTGCTATTGATAGAGATCAAAACGAGGATATTGGTGAATTGTATATGGGTTTTTCTCGAGGCTCAAAAGATCTACAAAAAACAGAGATATTCGAAGAATATGTGTACGATTATTGAATGTTACGAGGATTGTGTATAAATGAAAAGAAATGTTGAAGTGGGTCGAAAAGAGAAAGTTCGCGCCATGCCATCTCCTCCCCTTTTTATTTCTTTCCACCGCTGTTCATATTTTCCTCCTCCTCCTTTTCCTTTAATATTGATTTTTTCTCATGTTTTTTATTACATAAAATAAATATTATTTAGAGCATACAATTATTTAAAAAATTGTCACACAAATTAAAATATATTTTTCTTCAAAAAAATTCTTCTTTAATACAAGTTGATGCCACTCGACTCTATTTGAGAGAGTGAGCCCGTAAAACATTAAATTTTAATTCACTATCCTATTTCTATAAATTTGATATTAAAGGCGGCACAACTCGTTCTAGCCGGTTCAATTGGTAGAATTGAGAATCAGATCCAAAATCGGGTCAATCATATCCCGCTAAATTGACTGATCTAACCGTAAATCGTAAAATCGGCGCCAAATTTACCATTTTGACCAATTTTAATTAAATTTTTTTTAACTTCATTAATTGACTTGTGCATTACAATCAAAATAAGGGAATCACAGATGACATATTTCTTTTATAGTTGCACCTCTCTCAAATGGTAGCATGAACTTTCAATTTGGATAGTGAAATAGCAAAACAATGATTAATTGCCCATCAAAACCACTTTTCAAATGTACGTCTAAATGACCGAAATTGTAATATTCACCTCCATCTTTTCATTTATTTAATTTCTAAATTTAAATTAAAATGCATTTCAATATTAACATAATAATGTTAGATAAAATTTTCTATAGGCTCAAACTATTTTAACATGAACAATGCTGCATGTACAGCATTCTTCTTTTAGAACAATGTTGTACGTGCAACATTCTTCTTTTAAAATATTGATTTTTAGTTTTTAAAGTATTGAGTATTTATTTATTTATTGTATCTAATTCGACCACAATTGAACCTTTGACTTTGACCCTTTTATCTTTTCTGGGTTGATGCTTGGAACGATTTTCAAAACATTGTTCACGACGCGTATAATGGTGCTTCATACACCTAAGACTAGGCTCATGTTTGACAGCTAGTAAAATGAGTTTAAAAAAAAAAAAAAAAAAAGAATTTCAAAATAGTGATTTTTTGGAAAATGTGTAGTTATAAAGTAGAAAATGATTTTGAATTTATGTGCAAAATATATATTATGTGAATATGATTGAAAATGTTTTTGAGAAAAAAAATTATTGATTTAATGGATGTCAATGAGGGGTTAAATTGCGCTACCCTATCAATAATGTCATGAAGTGCCACATGGAATTGCCTTTTTATCAACACTTTTTGAGGATAAATTTTTTTTTTTTCTTTCACAACAATAATATTAACCTATTAGATGCAAGCCATTTGATAAAAGCTCAAACAAGCAATTACATTTAAAATAATTTTAAACAATGAACGAACTAAACTATATGTTGATCTTTGAAGTATCAACAGATTCCGACTCTTCTCTCGTTCATTTGTATTTTATGAGCCTGTTTGGTACGGCTTAAAATTCAATTAAAATTGAAAATATGGCCGTTATCGGGTCCCACCCGTCTAATAAAAGTCAACAATAACGGCTATATTTTCAATTTTAATCTGATTTTAATCTCTACCACACACCCTCTATATGTATATTTGGACAGTCACGTTGACTCCACAGCTTGTAACTCCGACGGGTACAATAATGCAAGTGCTAAAATTGACTGATGAAGGTTTTTATGGGGCCTTTAGAAGCAAATTGACTGATTTCAGTTATGGTGGCCCATGACAAATTTATAGCCTTATTTTGTAAAATCTTCTCTTTGTATAACTAACTAATGAATTCAAGAAAGTAGACTTGGAATCAAAAAATTGAGATAGGTGGAATAAGGTTCCCTACACTGCACCATCACCCTGTCCACATCTTGTGGTTGGTTTGTACTTACATGCACCAATCACGAATTTTGTTAAAATAATAAATAGAATTAATTTATTTATTCATTTGCGTGTGATTGAAGAAAGAGGTAGAAAACAAGAAATTGGATTCCTAAAGGCCAAAATGGACTCTTCTTTTGCCATGCTAACCTCTACTTTGTCACACTCTTTCTTGTGGTGGAAATTTTGAAGGGTCCACGACACTATCCACCTAGAAACTAAAAAACAGACAATTGTAAAGAATTAGCTTGGTCCAGCTTTTTGCAAGGCAGCAAGTGATGGGACGTGGAGGTAAAGAAAAACCACCAAGAATTAACTTGGTCAACCTCTTTCTCCTTCAATCGTTGGCCTACTCTTGACTTGTTTTAGATAAAATATTCATTGTTGACCCCATTTTTTGTAATGATTACATGAACAATAGATGTCGAGCCCACTACCATTCAGGCAAGCAAATTTCAACACATTTTGATCAAAGATTCGAACGGAGAAGGGTGGCGTTTATGAATGTGGGGGATGCTTTATGACGCGAGACAAAAATGTTCAAATACCATGATCAAAGATGATTGCAAACAAACAAGCATTCATAAACAACTTCCCCAAAGTAAAAACAAAATTAACTCAAGCAGATAAATATGGAATGAGCAAAAGAGAAAGTCGAGTGTGTTTTCAAGTGTAAAGAGTTGCATTATCTCCTACATAAATAAAAGAGGCACTTTCCTTTTACTATTCATAAGCCGAATGGTCAAGTAAGTCGCCGTTTTTGAGCCGAGCCATTTTCGAGCCGAGTTGCAGAAGGTTATCCTATCTCCTATCCTACCCTACATTAATAATCCTACATAAATAAAAGAAACACTTTCCCTTTACTATTCGTAAGCCGAATAGCCAAGTAAGCCGCTGTTTTTTAGCCAAGCCATTTTCGAGTCGAGTTGCAAAAGATTATCCTATCTCCTATCCTACCCTACATTAATAAAAGAGTCACTTTGCGGTGCCATTATTCATAAGCCGGTGGCTCGGCTCAGCTAAGTATTTTTTTTTTAATGTTTGATTCGGTATTTTAAGTTACAAATATGCATTTTAAACGATTTAAAATTTGTTAAAAATGTTGAAGTGCGGCCATGATAAATATATGGTCGATAAATTATAAATATAAAAAATAATTTTACATTAATTGTGAAACGTAAAGTCGTGATTGTTTATGTTTCTTTTCAATCTCAACCACATTCCAATGTTCTTTTTTCGAACTTTATTTTTATATTTCTTTTCAATTTCAACTACATTCCAATATTCTTTTTTCAAACTTTATTTTTTCTACAATATTTGATTTGATATTTCACGATATGAATATCCATTTGAATTGATTTAATTTTTTTTACAAAAACTTACAATGTGATAATAATAAATATATTGTCGATTAAATTTATCATATCCTACATTAATAAAAGAGTCATTTTGCGGAGGCACTATTCATAAGCTGATGGCTCGGCTCAGCTTGGCTTGGCTTGGCTCGGCTTGGCTAGGCCGTTCTTTTTTTTTTAAACGTTTGATTCGGTATTTTAAGTTACAAATATGCGTTTTAAACGATTTAAAATTTGTTGAAAATGTTGAAGTGCGGTCATGATAAATATATGGTCGATAAATTTTAAATATCAAAAATAATTTTACATTAATTGTGAAACGTAAAGTCGTGATTGTTTATGTTTCTTTTAAATCTCAACCACATTCC